>PITA01007110.1:0-94370 GCA_004023965.1 Spilogale gracilis
TAAGTGAAACCATGTGATACTTGACTTTCTCTACTTGGTTTACTTCACTCAGCATAATCTCTTCCAGTCCAGTCCCTGTTGCTACAAAAGTTACATTCTAAGGGAATGGGGCGAGGGCTTCAACATAGGAATTTGGGGAGGACACAGTTTAGTTCATAACTCTATCTGGGACTCCCCAAGTCAGAATTCTGTGGGAAGGGTTTTCAGAGACTCAATTTTACCAGCTAGATGCTCTGGTTGAAGAAGATTATCCCAGGCAAGTCTTACCAGGTGACATTTGAGCATAACTCAGAATCACCTGAAGAACTTGTTAGGACCTCTAAGTTTTTGATTTAAGAGGCAAGGGTGGAGCTCCTGATTCCACTTTTCTAACAAGCAGTCATTCTTAAGAACTACAACCTAGACAAATCCCTGAAGCCCTCTGTGAACCAGGGACAGTGGTAACATCTCCTCATGTGGCTACGGTGTGGATTTCCCGAGATCAGGAAGGAAAAGCTCTTAAGGATCTAGAGCCCTGGATTAGGTGAAAATAAGTTATAGTGATGCATTTTCTACTGCCTGTGAGCTGAGAAAACGTCAATGTATTTTCATAAACAGAAAAACATTGATTTTTTTTTAAACTTCCCTATGATTCTATACTTGAGAATCAGTGAAGTGTATTTCATTCTTATCCCCATTGTGGTCTTTTTGAATCGCACATTATTAGACCCCATGAGGCCATTTTCCCAGATATGTTGGGACTCAAAGATCAAATCTACATATGTCTAGGATGGGAAAGATTTGAAAAGGTGCCAAATTATGTGATTAAGGCTTCATTATCCTAATGTGCTTTCACTATCCTAAAGTGCTTTCTTGTTACAACTAAAATTCCTTAGCTATGAGTTACTTTGATGTTGGTTGTGTTAATATACATGTAAACAAAGTCTTGCACAGAGAGAAATCAACAGCTTTTTAATTTTTTTTCTTTTTTTTTTACAACCCTAAAGATTTTTGACTCACCCTTTCTGGCACATTAGAAATCCAGAATTTCGCCAATCCAGATAAATTGATAAGTCTTGAGCAAATGGACCTCTTTTTATATGGCAGTTTCATAAGGGTCTCCCATTAAAAACCAATACTTTGTAATTTCCTCTTCTTTCTGAGATGAGATATACAGTTTAGGTTGGTAAGCAATTTTAAAGGTTTTGTTTATAATAATGGGATCATAAGTTGATGATTTTATTGTCATAAGTAGCAGGTCAATGCATCTCTTGGGAATCCAGGAAATCAGCTGGGAAACGGTTTCTGCTGTGCTGTGCTCTTAAACATATTGTTTTCAAAGCTTCATCTCCTCTTTAATGCACTGGGTTGAAGAATGCTAGCTACTAGGACTTACATGAGAATTAAGTGTGTGCAAAGTCACTATCATGCATTCGCTGAAGTGTAATAACTTCATATGTGACAGATGTTTTGTTACTTATATGAAAACACATTGGAATGTGTTGTCATTATTTTTTTGTTCATTTTAACTTCTCCCTTTTTTTTTTTTCTTCCTAACTAACTGAACAATCAAAACATGAGATCCCAGTTCAATTAGGGAACTTTGTCCAGAAACACTGTGAGTAAGCTTTTTGTTTGTTTTGTTTTTAAATCTTGAAATGCTGAGGAGACTGAGACCCAGAGTTTAAATATCTAGACCAAGGTCAACCAGCTGGCTGTGACAGAACAGAATTCAAACATAGGATTTTGATTGCAAATGCCATTTTCTTGGGTTTATGCCCTTTCATTTATTCTTGAATTCAAGGTTGACAGTCCTGTATTTCAATGTTGAAAACTGATGCAGGGAAAATACACAATTTGCTGCTGTTAATTTAGGGGCAAAGCATCCAGCTGATTAGTAGGTCTCTATGTCTCATTGATAATAGTCTTTGTCTACTGGGTATATTAATAAATCTGTCAGAGATTTATCAGTTTTATGTTAGAATTCCTGGTCAAGAGGTGAAGTATGGTGGAAAGGTAGGACAAGTCTGTTGAAAATTGAGATGTAGTATTTAAAACATCTAAGCAACCTGGATCCTGGGCTGTTAGTCTAAGTGTTAACTCTTTAGTTGTTGAATTGATGAAGTTCTGGACAGCTGAGGTAGAGGTTGGATACTTGGGTGCTTAAGACATGGCTATCTACCACCCAAAAATATTTGAATTATTTAACCACTGGCAAAGCAATACCAGTGTGAACAGGATGGATATCTACTCAGTTTGAAAGCCTGGGTCCCTAAATAGCCCCATTCTCTTGGATAGTTAAATGAAAATTGGTGTTCCTGATAAAAAGGCAAATTTGCAACACCAACATTTTTTATTTTCCTGGCCTCCAAGAGCTGTGAAATAAAGGTTAAAATTATGGTTTTAAGCTAAAAATGCCAGTTATTCTTAATCATAAGTATGCATCATCATTGCCTATGTAGTTTTCCCAAAATTTATGTGCCTTTGGATTTTGCTATGATTCAGATTCGGTAAGAGTGGGCTGTGTCCCTGGAATCTGTGTTTTTAAGAGTCTTCCCTAGATGCACCTGCTATATCAGAATGGGATAGATCCTGTTTTACCCTCTAGATGTACACTCAACTTTTTTTAGTCATGCTCTGGTCTCAGAAGACCACACTCTGTGGACTGCCTTGGTGAACACCCTTGCTTTCTGGCTTCCTGTTGGGTGCAGCCTACAGAAAAACCATGGTGGGATATGGGGGAGGCAAGAAGAAGGAGGCTGGTCTATTTTATTTCCTTACTCCTTCCTTAAGGGATCACTTTGGACTGGCTTTCACTTTGACTGAAGATGAGAGCTCCTTCAAAGGTGACCCTCTTCATATGTCTGTCTTTCTGAGTTCTTATAACTGTTCCCTCTCTTGACCTCTTCCAGCAAAGATGTGGTGACAGTTTTGTGTCACCACAAAATATCAGGGTACTATTACAGCTTTTATAGATTTCTCCTACCTTTTGCAAACATTTTCTTTATTAAAACTATCCCCATTATTCTATTTGATCTAGCCATTTACTTCCTGGTGGGACCCCCCCCCCTTTTTAAAGATTTACTTATTATTTATTTAAAGATTTTATTTATTTACTTCACAGAGAGAAACACAACTAGAGAGGGAACACAAACAGGTGGAGTGAGAGAGGGAGAAGCAGGCTTCCCGCCGAGCAGGGAGCCTGTCGCGAGGCTCGATCTCGGGTCTCCAGGATCATGACTTGACCCGAAGGCAGATGCTTAAAGACTGAGCCACCCAGGCACCCCAAGATTTACTTATTTACTTTAGAGAGGGGAGAAAGAAAGAGCATGTGTGGGGACGGAGAGCAGAGAGGGAGACAGAAAGGGAGAAAGAATCTCCAGCAGACTCCCTGCTGAGTGCAGAACCCAGTGAGGGCTCCATCTCACCACTTTGAGATCATGACATGAGCCAAAACCAGGAGTCCGATCCTTAACTGACTGAGCCACCCAGCGGCCCCAGTGGGGTCCTTTTCTAATAGGCTCTGCCTTATCTACTTCTCTAACCTTTCACAGAAATTAGATGATCTTTAAGAAACCTCCTATTGCCAATATTCTGACTCTATCCACATAGCTCAGGTTAATCAGGGGGAATTCTGCCATGGTTGGTCTTTCTAAGGTACAATGAAAGGTATGGAAAACCAGCTGGAATTCTAATATTTACCTTCTAGCATCTTGTCCCCCTTTGGGTGAAATGCCTGAAGAAAGTTCGGCAAATTCTAGGTGGAAAAGAACAAATAAATTGAGGATGATCCTAGGGAGAAAGAACTTAAGTGGACTTTGTAAGTTTTATTCAAATTATACAGTATGATTAAAATAAAGAGTTTGCTCTCAAGGAGAAATACTTAAAGAGGCCTTAACTAGGTCTCCGTTTGGCAGCAGAGTTTTATGACTCTCAGTATTTCCATGGTCAATTAATCCCTTAAAGTGATGACTAGTAGGCAATTTATTTGGATGGTACAAGAGGCTAATTGGTAATATTGTTACACAAAATCTTGTGGGCAAAAATTATGCCTGTCTTTTAAAAAATGTGCCTTTGGTATTTGAAGGGAGAGCTCTAGTGCCTTGGGCCTCAGAGGAATTCAACCTGCTGATGTCAGAATTAATGAAGAATATGGAAACTTAAGTGTAGGATGGATGGAGTGAGAATACATTAAAGATTAATGATGTTAGATGAGTGGGAGAGCCACATTTTCTGGTGATCAAAGACTCTGAGGCTTTCATCTGAAGTGCCTGGGAGAATGTTGAACATCTTGGAATTTGTCATATGGCCTTTGGTTAAATTTTAACAGCCTGCTATTTAGCAAGATACTCCAAGAAATACCTCCCTACCCTCAAGCTCTGATCTGTTGATTCATTCAATAAACGTTTTTTGAGTACCTGGTGTATGCCAGGCCCCCCTTAAAAAACCTGAACCTGATGAGTGCAATGTTAGTGACATGGACACATTTTCTTAAATAATGGAATAAGAATGGATTTATATTCTGAGGTTGAGTGATTCCATTTCTTATAATATTATGTATTAGGATAACTAGAAATCCTCCAGTTGTAAAATACTCCAAACATTGGAGAGACTGTAATAAGAAACATTTGAATGTAGGAAAAAGTCAAGGAAATTCTCAGAAGCTAGAGGAAAAAACCTGGAGAACAAGAGAAAGAAGTATGTGCTGTAGTTCTGGTTGCTGTGTGTATAGAGCAGAAGGGGAACTTTTCACAGGGAACATACGAAAGGGAACAGTTCATCAAGAGTGTGATTTTGCAGATGTACTGGTAAGTCGAATTTAAGCCCCACCACTAAGGTAAGGTTCTGAATGAAAATAAGATGGTGCTCTGAGAACATCCAGCTAAATAATCTGGCTACAGTTGGGCAAGCATGTGTTAGGGAGGCTTCACTGGAGACACTGTGCCTGGAGTGGGATCTGAGGGCTTACCTGGACTGGTGCCGTGGAGACCCGGGGCAAGCAGTCCTCACAGACATCTGACTGTGTGAAAAGTCGTGTGGGCCAGTGAGGTCATGGTGTGTGGGAAGTGCTGAAAGCCTTACTATGGCTAACAGGAAAATTGGTGCCGCTCCAGACTGCGGAAACTCCTAAAGTTTCTAATTTTACAGGCAGGATTTTCACCCCCATGTGAAAAGCAATGGGCAACTACTGAGGGTTTTAAACAGTGTCGTAACATTAGACTTGTTATTTTAAGATCTCCTTCTTGCCACTTTGTTTTGTAGGGGGTGCAGCAGGGGGAGAAGGGAAGAGGGTCCTGGGAGAGAGCACATGGCTTAAGCCCTGGTGGGGACCAGAGCATCATGAACAGAACACCATGAGCTGCAGGGAGGGGAGACAGCCTCCAGAGAAGGACGTAGGACTTTGCCCGGGGCTTTGATTTTGTGTCTGGTATTTAAAAGGAGTAGACAGAACACTCTAGATGAGCAGGAAACCTGCACTGTACAGGTGCATAGATGTTTCCAGTTGAAGTGTTTAAAAATAAAATGTGAGGGGCGCCTGGGTGGCTCAGTTGGTTAAGCGACTGCCTTCGGCTCAGGTCATGATCCCAGGAACCCGGGATCGAGTCCCACATCGGGCTTCCTTCCTTCCATCCTTCCCATCTCTTTTGTTGTTCATCTTCTCCCTCTCTCACTCCCTTTGCTTGTGTTCCCTCTCTGGCTGTGTTTCTCTCTGTCAAATAAATAAAATCTTTAAAAATAAATAAATAAATAAATAAAATGTGAAATATAGAATAACAACAACAACAACAAAAAAAAACCATGACCATCAAAAATTTGTTTTTATGGGAGGGCACCTGGGTGACTCAGTCAGTCCTCAGATTGAGCCCTATGGATTTTGCTAGGTGTGGTGGCTACTTAGGAGTCTCTCTCTCCCTCTTCCTCTCCCTCTACCTCCCCTGCTTGCAACTTTCTGTGGGGAGCCCAGAATCAGGCTGGCATCAACAGTTGAGTAATAGCTCCTGGACTCACCAGCCGGTGTTCTCATCAGGGCACGGCTAGAGTTAATAGTTGAGCGAAACTCCTGGTACCCGCCTGTCTGGGCCCCTGCTCTTGCGAGATGAAGGCCAGTTAATCACATACGAGGTTTAATTAGTAGCTTAGGAGGAACTAAGAGAATCGGCTCCATGGGGTCTCTTGCTGGTGATTGGGAAAGAGATAAGCGGAACTGTGGGGATATGGAAAGAAATTGTAAAATTCTTGCTGTGAACTTTCCACTATGGATGTTTATACATGATTGTACACTGTTAACTATATAATGGCTTGTAACCCTGAATAAAATCAGCACTGTTTGGACACAATCCACTTTGTCCCTCCTGTTCCCATCCTTCCCATCTCTTTTGTTGTTCATCTTTGTTTCACCATCTCCTTGCCCTTAGGTCTCCGTTCTTTCATGTTGCTGCGTCGGCCGCAACAACTTTCTCTCTTAAAAAAAGTTGAATTGTTTTTATGGCATGAAAGAGAAAAGTTTATTTGCATTAAGTTTTAGAGCAGAAGTGATTATAGAATATAGCTATAAATTGATTTCAGGATCAACGCACAGCAGGGTTTTCTTTTTTTTTTTTTTGTCATTCTTCTACCCTGCCCTCATTTCTCACCATAGCACCTCCATAGACTATTTTTCTTCTGGCTCCCTCTTTTCCCCTAATGATCAAGATGCTTCCCTTCTTTCCATGTCTTCATCTGGATAATTTTTATTTCTTTCATATTTTAACTTAATAGCAAAAACTAACACCATTGGCAGGTTATATCTCATGGCTGTGCTAAGCATTTCTAGGCAGACAGTTTTTTAATTCTTATGATGCGTACATTCCATTTGCAGATGAGAAAGCAGACTCAGGTAAGCCAAATTACATGGTAAAAGGTCCAGTGGTTGGTAATAATAGAACAAGAATTTAAACCCAAGCATTCCACACACAAAAAAAACAAGCAAACAGTTGCTTTAGGCAACTTAAAAAAAATATTTTATTTATTTATTTGACAGAGAGAGAGAGAGAGAGCACAGGAGGAGCAGCAGGCAGAGGGAGAAACAGGCTCCCTGCTGAGCAAGGAGCCTGATCTGGGATTCGATCCCAGGACCCTGAGATCTTGACCTGAGCCAAAGGTAGATGCTTAATTATCTGAGCCACCCAGATTCCCCTGATTTAGGCAACTTTAAATTGATTATATATCACCCAGGATCTTGTTAAAATGCAAATTTTGATTATGGGTCCCAGTTTTGCTGATCTGTGGACCCTACTTTAAATAGCACTAGAGTATGAGAGGCATTCTGGGAATATTTATTAAATGAAGCAACGAATGAAAGAATTCAAGGAAAGAACATGCTAAGATGTGTATGTTACTGAGTTCTGTGTTTGGAGATACTATTTTGGCCTTGCACTAGAGTTGTTTGAGTAGTACTTTCTCAGTTAAGTATTGATTGGGCACTTGCTATAGATGAGGTACTGTGCAAGATGTTCCCAGGTAGATGTGACCTCTCTTCTGGGCTGGAATTCGGGCATGGTGCTGGGATGCAGGCAAGGACTCAGGCTCAGCAGTAGGTTCCTGAAGTACGTACACTCAGTGCCAGCCAGCTCTCCCTACCACGTGTCATCACGAAACTAACCACCAGTGCCAATCGTGGTACTAAAAAGTGTTTTACATTTTCCTTGATTTCCTTAACATCCCTATACTCAAGATCCTCTTGCCTTTCCACTTTTGTGCATGGAAAAACTGGGGCAGAGAGCAGTTGAGTAGCTTACCCGGAAACACAGCAAGGCTACTGGCCTTCACGTTAAGGTGGTTCTAATGCCAGACCCTTATTTCTTCATCATGATCTTCTTGGCATCTAAAACCACAAAGCAGCAAATAGAGTTAAAACATAAAATATAGTCTACTATACAAAAATGCTGGGGTTTTCCCATTGATAAAGATTTCCTTTTGTCAGTCTTGTTTCATATTTTTTAATGCAAGAGAAAGTAAACACAACATAATGTTGACATTCCCTTTACCCTTCCATCTTCCCATTCCTTCTCCCACCATCTTCTAAGATAGGGAGGACTACTCTGGGTCACTGCTTTCTATTTCTAGAAAATTTGTTTTCTATTTTTGGTTTTATATTTCCAAACAATGTATTTAGTATTTGCTTGAGTATTTAAGATATTCAAAAATTACAATGTGCTGTATGTACATTTCTTTCACATTCTTATTTTTTTAAGATTTTATTTATTTATTTGACAGAGAGAAACACAGCTAGGGGGGGAACACAAGCAGGGGGAGTGCGAAAGGGAGAAGTAGGCTTCCTGCCAAGCAGGGAGCCCGATGTGGGGGTCAGTCCTGGGACTCCGGGATCATGACCTGAGCTGAAAGCAGATGCTCAACGATTGAGCCACCCAGGTGCCCCACATTATGTTTTTGATAGCTATGTGTGTTGCACCACATAGGTATAGCTTTTTCATTTTAAATTCTGCATTCTATCTTAATGATCTGTTCTACTATTGGTGGATGTTTAGGCTTTTTATAATACAATTTCATGAATTCTGGTGCAAACTTCTCAAACAGTCTTCTAGAATACAAAGGCAAGAATTTTTGTAGGGTATATACTTAGGAATGGAGCTGTCGAATCGTAGATTATGTCTTTTTAGAAGTTGCTGATATGTTGCCAAATTATGCTCCAAAGTGTTTGTAGCAACTTAGTTCCTTCCAGAAGCAAACACGGTTATTGACACATTATGAGGTCACTTTCCCCCCTGTTTGAGTATGAAATGGTATGCTATTATTACTCTAATTTGCAGTACTTTGGTTGCTAGTTGAAGTTAAGCCACGTATGTGTGTGTGTATGTGTGTGTGATTATTGGGTTTCTACTCTGCCTGTTTGTATTACTGGCTTATTTTTTTTCTTAACTTGTTTGCAGAAGCTTTTACCTGTTCTAAATACTGTTTCCTATTTATGTATGCATTACAAATAACTATTCATATTCCTTCACTTCTACATATTAATCTTAAACTAAGTATAAGCTGATGCTTTTCATTTGGGCAAATTTTGTTTTTTCTTTTGTGAATTGTACTTTTCCTTTTTTTTAAAAATTTTTTAAAAACATTTTCTTTTTAAGATTTTATTTATTTGACAGAGAGAAACACAGCCAGAGGGGGAACACAAGCAGCGGGAGTGAGGGAGGGAGAAGCAGGCTTCCTACCGAGCAGGGAGCCCGATGTGGGACTCAATCCCGGGTCTCCGGGATCATGACCTGAGCCGAAGGTAGTCGGTTCCAACCAACTGAGCCACTCAGGCGCCCCTGTACTTTTCCTTTGTTAAAGCCTTCTTTGGCAGAGGCAGCATAACAAAATGTTCAGAAGCTTGGTTTCTGGAACCAGACGGCCTGAGATGGAAGGTGGTTGTCACTATCCATCTTGTCTTATCACATTGCATTCATGAAGACCCTCCGTACAGAGTTGAACAGGAGAGGTGCTGGCAGAGGTGGAGTCAGTGGAGTTCCTTGTGAAGTAGCAGCATTAGCATGCTGGGAATTAGCATGATTGGGAATTGGAGAATTCTTTTTTAGGTCTGCCCTTTGGAGCAGGTACCAAAGTAAGGAAAGCTCTTGTTGCTGATACCATGTCCTTGTATGGGTTTTGGTCAAATGATCATTGGCAGGGAGTAGTTATTCTACTCCCTGTGTGTGAGGATAGTAGACTCAAGTCTGAAATGCTGTAAACTACTTTAGGTCTACAACTAATCTGATGTTTGACTTCATATTTTTGTTGTTGTTGTTGTCATTTTATTATTCAATGTCTCAAACTAGATTCATGAGGATAATGCCCAAGTCAGAAGTATTGTTCCAAAAGCCTAAAATAGTATCTGGTGCTTTTAAGGTAGGTATTTAGTAGATTCTATAATGATTAAGTTAATGATCTAACTTCACCTCTCTGTTTAATAATATCTGTAAAATGAGGTCAGTGGAACTTGCTCTACATCCCCCTATGAGCTGGAAAGATTAAAGTAAATCATGTGCTTTGAAAAGCTACCCATGGTTCATGCCAACCCCAGTACATGGTGGACAGCAGCAGGCATGGAATCACAAGTAGGTAATACATTTGTGTCTTTCTAGTACTAAAATGTGAATTCTATGAGAACAGGAATTTCATCTGACTTGTTTGTGGCTATGACCCAGCCACCGAGACTACTGGCAGGAGCACAGATATTTGTTGGATAAATGGAGTGGAGTAGAATTTAATCAAGATATCTTTAGTAGACTCAGAGAAAGTAAAGGAAACCATAAAGTCAAATTCAGTGGTCTGCTGTGAGAATGTATATGTGAGTCAGAGTGTATATGGAAAAAGTAGAAAAGAAGAAAGTAGAAGAAAAAAAATGGATGGGAAAACTATAAATGAGAATGAAAGAGACATTGTCTAAGACTTAAGAAGATCCTAGACTGAAAAGGTCACTTCGATATTTGGGGTTGTCTTTCATACTGAACAGAATCAATTAAATGACCAATTTGATTGCACAAAACTGGTCATTAAGATGGTAAGGGAACCACAATTTAACTGTAAATGCTTGATTTAGTATTTGCAAGTCTATGAAGAGAGATGAGAGCAAAAAGTCTGTAGCTCTCTGACCTTTTGCATTCTGCAGAAGTGCTTTAAGACTTGGATAGTTGCCTATGCTCTGAAAACAATAATAGTGTCTCCTGAAGAACTTTGAATTTATACCTGGATTTTGTCTATCCTAATATTCTCTGTGTTTTCATAAAAGTAGCTTTAGTAGACATCTGTTGGTTTTGTTTGCCTTGCATCTTTTTCTTTTTCTTTTCTTCTTTTTTTTCTTCATCTTCTTTTTTCTCTCCTAACAGTATCCCAGTTTGTTCTGAGGAATAACCTCCTGGTTATTTATGTATGCATTGCAAATAGCTATTCATATTCCTTCGCTTCTTCATATTAATCTTAAACTATGTATAATCTGATGCTTTTTATTTGGGCAAATCTTGTTTTTTCTTTTGTGAATTGTACTTTTCCTTTATTAAAGTCTTCATTTTATTTGTGTGAGGATAGACTACTTTTCTATTTCCAGGAGGGGCTATATGACCCAGGCAAGGACAGTCAACATAGACCATTTTTCTGGTCATGACGCTTGACTCGAAGATGGAGCGTAAGACCCAATATAGGCATTGACTCTCAATCTGGGGACTTGGGATTTGATTGTTAAGAGGAAATCATCTTTCAACTAGGGCTGCTGCACTGACTGTTATTCAAAAGAAAGAAACTAAGAGAGAGGGAGAGAAGCTGCCTAAGACAAGAGGACTCAACTAAAATGAAGAAAATAGAGCAAAATTGAGTCCTGGTGATGTTGAGCATCTGAATCTTTTTTGCTTGTAGCTCTTCTAGTCATTTCAGTCAGGTCAGCCAGGCAATTCCTACTTCACTGAATTTCAGTAGGGATTCATTTACAATTCAGAAGAATCTTGATTAATATATTTTGCTTTAAAAAAAAGAAAAACACTTTTCAATGGAATTGAGAGCACAGTGTTCAGACCTGGGCTAGTTGAAAGTCATACACCTTTTTCTAGGTAATCAGTTATTGAAAACACATCCTTAGAAACTTAACTTCTCATTGGTGTTTGTATCTCTATAGCTAGAGATGAGTACATATCTAGAGTTAGAATTCGATGACCTCAAGGTTATTTCCAGGTCAAAAATTTAAACATCAGGGACAGCTTTTTCTTTTTTTTTTTTTAAGATTTTATTTATTTATTTGACAGAGAGAGAGAGATCACAAGTAGGCAGAGAGGTAGGCAGAGAGAGAGGAGGAAGCAGGCTCCCTGCTGATGCAGGCCTCGATCCCAGGACCCTGAGATCATGACCTGAGCTGAAGGCAGAGGCTTTAACCCACTGAACCACCCAGGAGCCCAGGGACAGCATGTTTTGTAATGACCTCATGATCTCTCTTGTATTTTCTGGAAGCTTCTGATGACCAAGGCTACCTCTTATAAAGTTCCAGAGTGTACATTGCCATTCATCCCCCTTCCCTTATATCTGCTGGCGTTTCCTAATGCCCTGATAACAGAAGGAGGCACTGCCACTGGGATGATGATTTTGATGATGATGAAAGTAGCTACCATTTTGAATCCTCACAATACCAAGAACTTCACATAAGTCATTTCATTTAATAGTTCCAAGAACTCAGTGAGATAGGAATTAACATGCAATATGTAATCATTGATCCAGCATGAGAATCTTGGGTTTATTCAGTTTAACTTTATCCCACCTGCAAGCATATAGCCTCTCCATCATTACCCTTATTAACACCCGAAGTCTCATTACCATTTGAGGGACATGCAGGTACCTAAGAAATTGGAAGGTATATTCATGGAGTGTCATTGGGCCAAATGAGTCGATATCTGCCAAGTCTCTTATGATAAATACATATCACTCCTGCTGGGTTTTTATAGGTGAAGCTGTGTTCTTTTGGCTTTCAAGGGAGGATCTTCTGACACATGCTTCCTTCAGTAATGGCTCCTCAGCTAGTAATGAGGGTGACTGACCATCTGTATGACCCAGTAGTCTATGTGAACAGTGTTACCTTAAGTGATCCTCCCATCAATTTGAATATCTGGATCTTCCTGAGTAAACAATCTTTAGTCTTTTAAGGCAGCTGTCCCTAGGATTGAATTCTAACCTTCCAGAGCTTTCAAAAAAACTTTAAGCAGTTCTTCAGTTTTCCTTTGATCCCTCTGCTGCCTCCTCCTTCTGCGCCTTCTTATTCTTTTTGCAAATGTTTTCTCTTCTTGTTCTTTCACAGTTGACAGGAAGGAGTCAAACTCAGAACACAAATTATTAGCAACCAAAAAAAAAAAAAAAGGTGTCTTTTCAAAATCGAGAGCATAAACTTGAAACCATGCCAGAAAGTGAAAGGATATTCTTAGAGTTAATCTTCCGATTTCATAAAAAATGAAAAGAAAAAAAGAGTTGACTTTCCTATTAAAACATTGTGCATATTCTTAATCTAAGACCATTTCAATCTTCCTTTTACAGATTAGGAGACTGAGGCAAAGAGAATTTAAATAATAAGTCAAAGATTACAGACTTAAACAGCTAGAAAGTCACACCTACTGAGAATCAAATCCTGCTATTTATTATCCACTGAACTTCTACGAAATGGGATGATGTATTTTTAGGAAAATGATCCTAGAAAAATGTTACAAATAATGGCTTTTAGGAAAGATTCTCTTTTCCACAGGTTGTTAGGGAATGAGCCAAAAAAACATTTAGAAGTTCATGTAAATCTCTAAAATATATGTAACCAATGCATAATAGTCCTTCATGGTGACAATTGTTCTCTGAAATTTGTAATTAATAGAAAAAATCCCTAGGTATTGGCTTTTGCTCTTTAAAAGGGACTTTGATATGGTCAGTATATAACTCTACTGTTAAACTTTGCAACCAATACCCATTTATAATGCCTTCATAGCTTTAGTTCTCAATAGCTAATGGGCTATGTGTTAATGCTTTTAAAGAATTTTAGTTCTTATGTAATAGCTATGAACATACTACTTTGTGTTCACAAAGAAAATGGAAATAATTCTTGCTGTATGAACAACTATTGACTTTTCATATTTTCCATGAATTTTTGATGAATAGAAAGTTTCTCCTCATCAGTTCTTGATATGTCTTTCTACTTCATTTCTTCTGTCAGAATATAGGAAACAAAGCATGTGTATTTAATATCATAAGAGAATCTGGCCACATCTAAAGTAAAATAGTTAATTATACAAGGTTCAACTTGCGCATGAATGGCTTACAAACGTGATAGTGAAATCTGCTTTTGATTAGCAATCTTCAGCTGCAGAAACTGAATATCATTTTGTAAAGAAAGTTTGATTTTCAAAATAAGGAAGTGACTGATATCTTGTTCTATAACTGCATGTCTTGGCTAACTGCTATACATTATTCCTTGTAAGTTACTAATATTTTTCCATTGTACATTTTCTTTCCTGGCCTGAGAACTAAGGCACTGGATGGACGGCAGTGCAAATATTTCAGACTACAGCTTAATGTAGACAGTGTGTCAGCTGCTGTCCATCAGGTGTTAGAAATAGTGTAGAATGTGTCAGTTCAACCTGCTGGGCTCCAGGTAACATTAGAAAGTTTCTTCATGTTCTTTCCATGAAGAGCGAGGAGGGTTTTGTTTTGTCCTGTTTAGTTTTGCTTCAAGTCCATTATAAAATACTCCCTATGATACAGTGTTTGTATCAAAGTTGGGAGAGAGAGCTAAGGTGAAAAATGCCAAATGAAAATGAGAATCTAACATGACAAGCCAAAAAGGTGGAGAATTCCCTTAAGACTAATTCTGATAATGATAAAGGTTAAGAGACATCAAAAATCCAATAATGCTATCGGGATGATTTGGATTAAGATATATTCAGGATGGGAGAAAAAAAATAGAAGTCTTAGGAGATAGCAAGCACCGCTTGTATAATGTAGCCACTTAAATAGATATTGCAAACGTAGGATACAGGCTTTGAACAACTGCATAGAGTACTGTCAGATTATATTTAGAATGTGAACTCCTTTCCTACGGTAGTTCTGGGAGGTGGGAATAGTCTTAAATTCTAGGGTGGCTTTATCCAAGGAGGTTGGGATTGTGACTCAGAAGTGTGGACACCATATTTTCTCCTCCTACCACTTGCTAATATTTCACATTCAACATTGTTATAAATGGGATTGAGTGTCCTCCCCCAAACTTGCTTCTTCTTGGATACCCTCTATGAAGTTGTAAACAGAAACACCGTTCTTAGGATGAAAAGGGATAATGCACCCCTTAGATTTCAGTCTGGCACACAGTAAGGTCTCAATAAGTAGAGAACTTAGAGGTATAATGATTACTATACATCACTTCATTTACTTCTTTAAGAACTTCATAAGGAGGGTACCACTGTCACTTCCATTTTCAGATGAGAAAACTGAGTGTCACCAAAGTCAGGTGGTTGAACCAAGACAATGGTTTGTAGACTTTATTTTTTTTTTAAAGATTTTTTTATTTATTTGACAGAGAGAAACACAGCCAGAGAGGGAACACAAGCAGGGGGAGTGAGAGAGGGAGAAGCAGGCGAAAGCAGGCTTCCCGCCGAGCAGGAAGCCCGATGTGGGACTCGATCCCGGGTCTCCAGGATCATGACCTGAGCCGAAGGCAGTCGCTTAACCAACTGGGCCACCCAGGCGCCCCTGGTTTGTAGACTTTAGACTAGGTGGCAAGCTGAGGTCTCTGTGACCTCAGAGAAAGCCAGCTGTGTTAGCCCGTAATCTCTATTGGCTCTCAAGAGCATCTAATGTGATTGGATAAAGACAATGAAGTGGGAAGAAGTTGTAATTCCCACATTCTTTCTAACTGATTCAAAAGACCTGCTGCTTTGCTTTGGGTTTTTAAAGCTTCCAATGCCACTCTGTCATCCTTTGAATGTTCTTCTCAACTGGAGAGAGAGAGAGAACTGCATTAGCCATTAAATTGGAAACATGGCCATGTTCTATTTTCTGAGTGAACTTTTTAGCACTTCAAAGACTTGAAGTACAGTTTAATGGTGTTCTAGCTGTCACTGGAATTAAGAGTTGAGTACTATTGTGTGCTGGTTTTTGTCCCCCCTTTGGCTGATATTTAAAGAAGTAATTATTCTACTTGAGGCTTGCAAGGATGTGTGTACCATGAAACAAACGATAAAGATAGACCTCTTGAGGGGTGCAGCAGATTATTTATTTCCCCTTAATATTCCTTACAGAGAACAACTCACTGCCTGCATTTTTTTGACCCACTATAAATTTTTCTTTAATAGAAAGGTGAAAAGACCTTAGATCTATATCTCCCAAACTTATATCATCACTAAATCATGCAGTAAACAACAAAAAAAATCTAGTCCTTAAGGTTGCCAACACAGGGGAGCAAAATCAGAGTTACCTATTGCCAGGCACCGATTAAACACACCCAAAGTGGTCATTCTCCAAAGAGGCTCATGGGTGGACCAAACAGACTCACAATTGCCCAGTGATGAATTTAAGCCCATTCTATGTCCCCTCCTTTTGGCCATACCAATGGGTAGACATCTTTCTCCTGTTTAGATTTCCCAGGCAGTTATTGCTTGCATTTTGACAATTGAGGTTTGTTGATTGCTGCCCTTGTCTCCCTCTCTGCTTTCTTCTCTTTTATCACCTGAGTTGAGTAGACATTATATTCTAGGTCCCTGTACGGGAACAGGGGCGGATAAGAGGTACAGATCCAGCCTTGAGGCAGGAACCGACTAGTGTTCTGTCTTCTGTACTATTAACAACTCCTGGTTTGAGACATTTGGAAGATGCTTAGTAAATACTGGGTAACTTGCTATGCTTACGCATGAAGCAAGAAGATGAAGCTCTGATTTCCTCCCAGGAATAACCAGGAGAAGCTTTCTGAATTATCTCTACCTATGGCATATGGAACAAGAGAAGCAGCAGTTTTAACTCATTCTGAGTCAGGAATACTGTGTTCTGGGAGATGTGGTCAGATAGTTAAGAATGGATTATGGGAACTGAGGCCAAGTTGTTGTGGGACTTGTGGTAACTGAAGATGGCATACTACATCTAAAAGTATCCAGATTCAGATCTCTAAAAACAAAACAAAACAGAGTAAAACAGTGCCTATAGGCTTGTGGGCTGCTGGTGATGGGCTCTGATTAAAGAGCAACTGGGGCATGTTCAGAGGAAAGCATCACGGATATCAAAGATTCCATCATGTCTTATGGGAAATAGTTGGACCTGAATACTTTATCCTATGTAAGCAAGACCTCAAATAGAAGATACTATTTTCTTCGGATATCTGAAGGACTGACCAGAGAAGCATATGACTTATTCAGTGTCTGGGGCTAATACTTGGAATTCAGAGTGAGAGAGAGATTTTGCTTGAATAAATTTGGTTGCATTTTTCAGTGGATTGTGATGAATAATGAATTCCTGTCACTGGAAGTGCTAAGACTTAAGCTTGAAGAACTTACAGCTGGCAAGTTGAAGAAGGGTTAAAATTGAGGATATTTATGATCTTTATCAATTTTTCTAATTATTGATTCTGTGAAGGTCACGGTGGAGAGAGACATTCTGTGTGCATGGAAAAACATGAGCATCTTTTCACAAACAATTCCTTGCAGATGCAAGAGATGAGGACTGTCTACACTATGCCAGTGGTAGGCTGGATATGTACTGCATGAAGGTACAGAGGCCTTCAGCCTTAGGAATCTGTCAGATCTCAAGCTGGACATGTGTAGACTACTGGAAAAGTATTATGGACCTCATAGCTTAACTGTCATCAGTATTGATGAATAGAAAACATATTCACTATATTATTAAATAAATAATACCTTTGAACTTTAAAGAAAAAGAAATTAATAGGTTGTCTGCCTAGGGAATTGCTATATATCCCAGCATAACAAATTACCCCAAATCACTGTGTCTTGAAATAACAATAATGTTTTATTATTCCATGGCTTCTGTGTATCTGGAATCCCCTGAGTGGCCTGGCTGAGCAGTTCCGATTCAGGGCATCTCATGAGCTCATTATCAATATATCAGGAATGGTAGGTTTGACTGAGTCTGGAGGATTTGCTTCAGAAGTGGTTCACTCACATGGCTGGCAAGTTGGTGCTAGATATGAGTGAGAAACATCAGTTCCTTCCCACTTGGCCTTCTGCAGTGGTCTGTTTCAGTGCTTTCATAGTATGGGTTTTGGCTTTCCCTAGACTGACAGATCCAAGAGAAAGCAAGGCAGAAGCCACATCTTTATTGACCTCAAAAGTCACACTCCTTTCTTTTGCAATATCTTATTGATTTTATAGGCCAGTCGTATTCATTGTGGGTGGGGGGGACTACACAAGGGCATAAGAATCACTAAGGACTGTCTTGGAGGCTGGCTATTTTGTTTCATCAGCCCTACTCTTATGGATTCATGTCTTAAATATTCATCCACATTTGAAGTATCTTAGTCAAGAAAAGTTTCATCATAATTCTCTTTTAGGGGTTATGGATTTTTTGCTGTTGTTTAAGTTTTTCATTCTGAAGTCACTCATAAGGATGTTTTGAAGGACAGCCTGACAGCTTCCATCCTGGATCTCTTGGAGTGCAATTCCTCACATAGTCTTTTTCCTTAACAACCAAAGGACAAATGGGTTGGGAAAAACTCCTAAAAAGAGATATTGAACAATCTACTGTCATTGGTCCTTTGAAATTTTTAACTAAGGGTTGAAAATTGTCACTTCTTACAATCTCTGGTATATAATTAAAACATATTTACATTGAGAGAGAAATTAATAAGTTATCTGCCTAGCAAATTACATTTATATATATGAAATTTATATTGTCCTTCATTTCTTTATGACACTTAATCTACTGCTCAAATCCTGACCAACTGAGTCCATTCTATTAGTTTTTTGATGGACTTACTAAACCTATCAAAGGATTGCTGTGTCAGAATATATCATTTTTTAAAAATAGGTGCTTGGGTAAGATATTTTTGTTTTTCTGGTTACAATTTTGCAGGACTGTTGGTTGCTAATTTTTTTTCTCTTCTACCACAGATTGTTATAGTATTTAACGTTTATGTGTTCTCTCTTAGTACCAACTGGGGCCATGGCCAAAATTCTGATTGGGAGTGGGTGGTGGGGTTGGAAACTATATATATAATAGCTGAACAGCTGTGATAATATATGTTTTTGAGGCAATAATCATGAATAATGCAAACTTAACTATTAAAATAGAATGGGGGATGACATCTTGTAGGGTGGGAATTTTAAGGAAAAGTTATAGTCTCAGAGTTATAATGATAATACCTATGGCTGGGTGTCAACATTATTACTCACTGTGCACTCAGTTTGAGGATAAAAATGCAACATCTTTAATTTAACCCTTGGAAAACAGATGACAGAAAATCTATATGATATTGTCTTCTTTGAGAAGTCTTCCCTAGATTGGGTCAGTGCTCTTGCAGAGTGCTCCCATAGCTCCCTATATTTATCCACTGCTAGTGGTTATGATGACTCATTGACTCATTGGTATATCTCACAAGAACATTGAATCAGTGAGACAGGGTCACTATTAAAGTCCCAGCAATTTCTTCCCTTTGGGCATTAACATGGCCATCAGAAAGCCCAGGCTTCCCGAGAAGAGAGTTTTCCTCTGCAAGTTTCCACCAGAAGTACCAGGCACATAAGCACTTTGTTTTGATGAGACCTCCTGGAGTTACCTGTTCTCCCAAGCAATTCACTCTCATTGGAGTAATTGGCATGAGCTGTCTGTAGGTGAAAGACCTGCCAAGCATGTGGAACTTGAAGCCTTTGACTACTGACTTGGCTTAGATAAGAAGAGAGAAGGAGGGAAGACATCCCAACCAGTCAAACTATAGGAGCAAAGACAAAGAATTGATATAGAGAAACTAGAGAGGCAAGAAACTAGTGGCAGTAGTATTTGAACCCATTTTCTAAACATGACTAGCACAACTTACCATTATGCCATGTCACTCTCTTATAAGTGCTATTTTATGCCATTCTTTATACCATTATATACAAAGTCAGTTTCAAACACTGGACAGGGTAAGACATCTCCAAACCATCTGGAGAAGGCAGAAGGAGTTGATGTTTTTAGTACTCCAGGTATTGGTTGAACATCTTTTACCTACCTGTGATAAACTTAGGTGTAACAATAAAGCTGCTAAAGCAACAAAAGAAAGATAACAAGTGACTCAATATGATTTCTGAAAATAGAAAGCAGATATATTAATCTATAAAGACAACGATTTTCTTGAAATGAATCCTAAAGCAGAAATTAACTTAGGGTTTTTACACAAAGGAAATTCAAACAAAGGAGTATGTCGTTGCTTAATCTATAGCTGTTCAAAGATTAAAGTGTTATTGGTTCATTGGCTGTAGAGTGTGCATGACAGATAGAAGTAACTGGTATCTCACATTTCACTTTCATTAAGTGATCATATGCTTTCAACCCCTTACCTCCATAGTAGCTGGGGTTCTTTCTGTCTTTCCCAAACACAAACACATATGGTGTTCATACATGTACAAAAGCAAAACACCCAGACTCTCCAGACTTGAGAAATATTACATGATGCCTGATGCACTTAAAAGAACACTTTGTTTGGTATCTTTGCACTGAGGTAATTTTCTCTGTTGAAATTTTAAATGCAAGCAAAATATCAGTAAGTAGTTCAGAATGTGATTTATTATTAATTGCCACTAAGATTTACTATAAACCTCACTATGTGTCGGGCCCTGGTGCCAGGCACTTTACAAGTGTAATCTAATTTAGCTGACCAGTATTTTTATAAATTAATAGTGGTTTGGATAGAGTGGAGGCAATTTATTCACCTCCTTTCTTAGAATTCACATTAGAAGCAAGGTCATTACTTCCTTACCTCCCCGTTGACTTAAAATAAGTGGGCTGGGACATTGGTTTGTGTCTCCTCCCCAGATCCATATCATTCAGGATCTGTCTGCAAATGCGAGCAAGGGGGCTGTGAGTTTCTGTCCCTGCCAGATGTTTCAGGCCATACTCGGAAACAGACGAATGTGTCCAGTGGAGCAGTCACCACCCCTATTGGTACCCTTGTCTTTGGCAGCTCCAAATAGCCTTGCTGAGCAGTTGGGAAATGCTGGGCCTGCTCCCTGGTTGAGATAGTCATTAGGTGCCCTCACTTAACACAATGGTTTAAAACAACAACAAATAAATTTTGTTCACACTTCAGTCCCAATATTAAAAAAAATCCCAAATATTCAGTTTCTGAATCATAAATATTTAGGAAATACGTGGTGAATAAATTCCCTAAAGTTAAGTGATCAAAGTTGGAACACTGAGTTCCTAGTTAGTGAGTAGTTCTTATGCTAAAACACAAATTCTCATTTCCCAACTGCCAATGAGACCTCAGGACCATAACCATCCCTAATTTGTGTATGTTCTTGTGGGTTAATTGCATTATGGTACTCTGGTGTATTTTGCTTGTTTGTTTGTTTTAATATTGACACAGTAGCCTCAATTGAAATAATTTTCATCATTCTATTTGGTGAGATATATTTCTGGGTACCTTACATAAATGTTACACCTTTGAGTATAATGGGATGGTATGCTAAATGTTCATCAAATAAAAGAAGTCAAAAAAGCCCAAAGAATTACCAGTCTGGGATTTTCACCTAGAAACATAATGATCCAGTTCTGTGACTTGGCTGGCTCCACGGGAAGGTAGAATCACTTCTGGCCAGCTGTTGCTTCTGTAGCACCTTGGCTGTCACTGGCAGGAGAGAATGCTTTTCCTTCCCTCAGGCAGAAATGAATTTTGAATTTGGGGAAGCATTGAGGAAAAGGTCAAGCCTGATGGGAAAGGGCATCTGAAGCAGCTGGTGAATGCTACTTTTGTTCTTAGGAATCACTGGCTACTTCATATTCTAGAAAGCATTTATAAAAATCTCTGAAGTTTCCTTACAAGTATTGGTCTTTGTTATTCAAAATTCACATTATAAGCTATGTGCTAGTGACCTCAAATGCTTATGGCAAATAACAATATTCAAATTTCTCAGATAAGGTGAAACAGTGTGTTACTTAGCTAGTGAGTGAACCTAGCTAACTGCCCAGCATCAAGATGTCAGTGGGGCTGTGATATTTGACTATTTACTAAAATTAGTAACATTTATCCATGGATTAAAACAGTAAAAGCAATGCTATTTCTTTGGAAAAGTGGCTCTCAGATGAAGGTGAATTGGAGTAAAGGTTGAAAGGTGGATTATTGGAGAAGTGAGGATACTCAGAGGAATCATGTTTCTTGGTGTGGTTAAAAAGGAAGCAGTCACCCTGTATTAGCTGAGTGTCTGTGATGATCTCATTATGTATTTTGTTCTCATCATCAGGACATGGATGTCATTTAATGTGTGTGCTTTAGTAGATAGTTTTATTTTAGTGTAAATAACAACATGTTTAGTGAAGTAATCACCATTTGGGATGGGACAAAAGAAATAAAAAATGACTTAGCCTTCAATGATCCTCATCTTCTAAACACTTACCAAACCTGACATTGGTGTCTTTACCCAGCTATAACACTTTTGTACTTTCCAAAATTAAGAGAGAGAGTTAGAAAGTGGAGGGAGGGGGAAGAGTAAAGAATCAGCACAGTGACGGTTAGAAGCCAACTTTGCACTTACAGACAAAGAAAGGACAGAGGTGACATCATTGAAAATGAATAAGGACGTTCAAAAGTTCTCTTCTTCATAAAAGCAATGAAAAAACTGAAAAACATTATCCAAATCAACTTTTCAGAACCTTGGAAATTAGTGAAGTCTTGTAGCACTCTGGGGAATGTTCATGAAAAGAAAGACTGGTAAATCTTCATAAGAGTGAGCTTTGTTACATGTTAAGTTGCTCTATTCCCATTCCCCTCTCTATAGCTCCACAATAACATTGAAAATTAGCAGACCACAGTCTTGGGGAAAGCATAACGGGACAAAATGTGGCTGAAGCTGCTTCAAAGCCACATTCCTAGAGAACTGCCATTATTTCACCTGTCTGATGGTTCCTAGGATGACCCCAGTTATAAAGCTGCCTTATTTGACCTGACTCAGAGCTCACCTACTGTAGAAACCCTTAGTGAGGAAAAACTTTTTCCTGGGACATCTGTCAAAAATGTATAGGGCAATTGTTTAACTTTGTGGTTTCCTGAGGCAATGGACAACAATTGAGGCAAACAGTAGGCTAACCAAAAAAGTTTAACAGGAAGATCTGGGAAATCAGAAGTCTATAAAGGCTTTGGAAAACTCTCACCTATTTCTGGGAATTTATAAAGCCTTACCTATTTATAGGTCTGTGTTCATTCCCAGTACTGCCTCAATGCTTAGGAAAGACCTGAGTTACCTATCCTAAGCTCTCACCTCTGGCTAACCTTGATGTTCTGTGCAAGCATGAAGTAAAGACTATGGTAAAATTGTCAACTGGCTGACTGAGTATTAGGATATGTCCCAACATGCAGGGGTCCCTGGGTGGGACAGCTGGTTAAGTGTTTGACTCTTGGTTTCAGCTCAGGTCATTGTCTCATTGTCATAGGATAGAGCCCCATGTCAGGCTCCATGCTCAGTATGTGGAGTCTGCTTGAGATTCTCTCTCCCTCTCCATCTGCCCCTCCCATTTGTGCACTCTCGCTCTCAAATAAATAAATAAATCTTAAAAAAAAAAAAAGAGTCAATATGCCCCAACATGGTACTCCTCAGCAAAGACTAGGATGCCTATTGGTTTTCAGTGTTTAAAATCCCTGTTTAATCACTAAGTTAACTGAGCAGAATTTCATTGACCAAATAAGGCAAAGAATACATATTTTACAGAATTAGTTCAGAAACATCACTAGATAAACAATAATTAGCAGCAATAACAAGCCCAGGGTGGAGATTATAATTTTCAGAGTTTCTCTTTCTTTCTTTCTTTCTTTCTTTCTTTCTTTCTTTCTTTCTTTCTTTCTTTCTTTCTCTCTCTCTCTCTCTCTCTCTCTCTCTCTTTCTTTCTTTCTTTCTTTCTAATATTTTATTTATTTGACAGAGAGAAACACAACTAGAGAGGTAACATAAGCAAGAGGAGTGAGAGAGGGAGAAGCAGGCTTCCCACAGAGCAGGAAGCCTGATGCGGGACTTGATCCAGGGACTCCAGGATCATGACCTGAGCTGAAGGCAGACGCTTAATGACTGAGCCACCCAGGTGCCCCAATAATCAGAGTTTCTACAATATGTTATGTAAATGCATGGTTTTCAGCAAAAATTATGAGACATGCAAAGAAACAAGAATGTATAGATCATCAACTCTTATTTAGCTCAGCTCCATCAACTGAAGAACAGATAAAGAAGATATGATACACACACTCTCTCTCTCTGTCTCTCTCTCAATGGACTATTACTCAGCCATTAAAAAGAACAAAATCTTGCCATTTGCAATAACATGGATGGAGCTAAAGAGTACTATGCTAGATAAAATTAGTCAGTCAGAGAAAGATAAATACCATGTGATTTCACTCATATGTGGAATTTAAGAAACAAACAAATGAATAATGGGGAAAAAAGAGAGGGGCAAATCAAGAAATAGACTCTTAACTGTAGAGAACATGATGGTTACCAGAGAGGGGTGAATGGGGGGATGGGCTAAATTGGTGAAGGGGATTAAGGCATTAAGGAGTACACTTGCTTAAAAGAAAGGAAGGAAGGAAGGAAGGAAGGGGGGGAGAAAGAAAGAAATAAAGAGAGAGAGAGAGAAAGCGAAAGAAAGAGAAGGAAGGAAGGAAGGAGAAAAAGAAATAGAGGGAGAGAGAAAAAAGAAAGGGAGGGAGAGAGAGAAAAAAAAGAAAGAGAGGAAGGAAAGAAGAGAGAGAGAGGGAGGGAGGGAGGGAGGGAGGAAAAGCTCAAACATGGGAAAGAAACAATTGATTAAAGTCGCTGAGAAATCCCAGATGTTGGACTAAGTAGATAAACACTTTAAACTGGCTATTTTAAATAAGTAAAACAAAACAAAACAAAACAAACACTGAAGGAAATTTTGTTTGTGAAAGTAAAGACAATATGAGAACAACTTCTTACCAAATAGAAACTACCAATAATTATATAGAGGTTATAAAGAAAGAACCAAATAGAAATTCTGGAGTCAAAAGATACAATAACTGAAATTTTAAAATTCACCAGAAGGGCTCAATGGAAGAATTGAGTAGGTAGAAAAAAAGGATCATTTCATTTAAAGGTAGGACAACTGAGATTATTCAATCTGAGGAACAGAAATGAAAGGAAGAAAAGGAAACAGAGCCTCAGAGACCCAAAGGACATTCACATATATTGACGTTCATACATGGGAATCCCAGAAGGGGAGAAGAGAGTAAAAGCAGAAAGAGTATCTGAAGAAATATGGCTAACGTTTCCCAAATTTAATGAAAAACATTTATTTACACATACAAGAAGCTCAATAACCTCCAAGTAGGATGCCCTCAAAGAGATTCACACCTAGATAAAACATAAACTGCTGAAAGGCAGACACAGAGACTCTTGAAAGCAGCACGAGAGAAGTGACTCCTCATTTAAAAGGATTATCAATAAGATTAATCAGTGATTTCTCATCCGAACCTATGTAGGCTAGAAACAGTGTGGTGATATATTCAATGTACCCAGAGAAAAAGATTGTCAACCGAATCCATCAAAACTATCCTGTAAAGATTGAGGAGAAATTAAGGCCCTCTGAGAACAAAAATTGAGAAAATGCTGTATTTAAAATCTCACTAAAAATGGACCAAAACCTAAAAGTAAGAATTAAAAAACTTGGAGGAAAACATATCTCTAAATCTTTATGACCTTGTATTAGGCCATGGTTTCTTAGTTATGACACCTGAAGCACAAGCAACCAGAGAAATAAACAGATCAAAGAACACCATCAAAAAAATAAAAAGACAACCCCCAGAATAGAATAAAATACTTGTGTACACACACACACACACACACACACGCGCGCGCGCGCACGTACACACACACCATAATACACTCTTTTCCTGTACATGTTGAGTTAATTTTTGTAAATGATATGAAATGATGGCAAGCTTCCTTCTTTTGCATGGGGTTACTCAGTTGTCTCTGTACCATTTGTTGAAAAGACTATTCTTTCCCAGTTGAATTATATTGACACCCTTGTTGAAAATCAGTTGACTATAAAGGCATGAGTTCATTTCTAGATACATACTTCTATCCCCTGAATTTATATATATATCCTTATGACATTACCACACAGTCTGGATTATTGTAGTTTAATCATTAAGCTTTGATACTGAGCTTCAGGGGGAGTTAAAATATGGGGTTAAGAGAAGTGATCATCAGTTTAACAGGCAGCTGACATGAAGACACACATTACCTTTACGTTTAATGCAATGTCCCAACTGGGACTGTGGGAAATTTCCCACAATGCATTTTGCAAATCAGGTCCATGTCAAGGCAGAAAGCCAGCCATTCTAGCCCGTTTGACAGAATGGATAAAGAAACATCATGTGGGAGCATGACATTTCTAAAACTTGGGTCACCCAAGTACCACTGCAGTATTTTTTGCTGTAGCCACTTACCAACACTTTCGTCATTTTTCCTATGAACTGATTCACTTAAATGCCCAACTGTTTTTATTTATTTATTTATTTAGTCTTGAGGTCTTTTATTTTTTTTAATACTTATCATGCCATTAATTCCTAGGGAATGGGTTCCAGCAGCTCAGGTTCCTTTCCTTTGGTTCTCCCAAAGTGTGCTGCTCTGAGTGGGGCTGGCTGTTCCTTCCACTAAACCCAAGTACCTTCCTTCTTGACTTCCTTCTCTTGCTGAGCATTTTCCTCCACACACTTCAGGAACCTGTCTTGGCTCTTTGAGTGCTTAATATGCTTGTGTTGGTCTTTTGGCAAATTACAGGAAGATGGAGGTTCCAGCCAAAAGGCAAATGCCTAATTGTTTAAAATGACAGATCTGTATTAAACACATTGTAAGAAATATTATCTGTCAAATCATGGGTTTTACATGTTAGCAATATTTCTTCTAATACATGTCAGAATAAAGACAGAGTTATTAAAATAAAGATAGCACTCCTGACACCTAACATTTTTTAGGAGGCATAAGGCATATGAATAACCAAGTTCAGGAGACACTGCTGTTCATAGGGAGCCTTCTTTGGATTTATTTGGCCAGATTTCTAATTCCATTATATTAGTTTTGTGATCCTTGAAGACAATGCAAAATTCAGTGACCTTATATGAAAAATGTGAGCAAAATATGTCACCCATATTAGCTATCATTTACTGAGGGTCTCCTGGAAGACTGACCTTAGAATGGCCTACCAGAAATTACATGAACAGGTTGTTCCTTGCCTATTGTTGTGGATTGAATTGTGTCCCCCAAAAATATGTGTTTAAATCTTATCCCCTGATACCTGTTAATGTGGTCTTACAATAGGTTCTTTCCAAATGTGATAAATTTAAGACAAGGTCATACTGGGTTAGAATGGGCCCTAAATCCAGTGGTGGGTGTCCTTATAAGATGAGGGAAATGTGGATTCATACACATTGTGATAATGTCATGTGATAATGGAGGCAGCGATTGGAATGATGAGTCTATCAACCAAGAAACACAGGATTGCCGGAAGATAGAAGTAGCAAGGAAGTATTTTTCCAGAGCCTTTGGTGGGAGCATGGCCCTAAGACATCTTCATTTCAGTCCTATATCCTCCAGGCTGAGAAAATAAATTTCAGTTGTTTTAAGCCACCTGGTTTATAGAAATTTGTTACACATCTCTAGGGAAATAACATTACCTTTTTTTTTTTTTTTTTTTTTTTTTTTTTTTTTTTTTTTTTTTTTTTTTTTTTTTTTTTTTTTTTTTTTTTTAGTATGTAAGATAGATGAAAGTAGGGATCTTTTATTTTCATTTACTGCTGATTTTCAGATCCTGGACCAGTTTCTCAAATTTGGCTAATAAAGTTGATCCTTGAACAACCTGAGTTTAAACTGTACAAGTGTGCTTACACGTGATTTTTTTCTGATAAATTCAGTATGGTAAGTGTATTTTCTCTTCTCAATGATTTCCTTAATAACTTTTTTCTAGCTTACTTTATGGCAAGAATATAGCATATAGTGCATTTAACTTTAAAAAAATGTGTGTCAATTGAGTGTTTATGTTATCAGTAAGGCTTCCAGTCATTAGTAGCTTATAAGTAGTTAGGTTTTGGGGAAATCAAAAGTTATACATGGATTTTCAACTCTATGGGATGTTAGCACCCCTACTGCCTATATTATTTGGGTAAAGTGTAATCAGTTCATACTTTCTTGAGTGAATGAATCAATAGGCCTCTTTAAATTCCTAAGAGTTATACATTCATTGTATTATTGTACAAACCAAGCCTAAAGGAGTTTAAGAAACATGACTAAGGTTACACAACTAGTAAATGGAGGACTAGGATTCAAATTTAATTTATCTAATCCCAAAATATCTGTCATTTTCACCATACTCTGCCTACTGTAAATTACAGAACTAGAATCAAATGATCTTAGAAAGCCCTTTGAAGCTGAGAGCCATGGTTCTACGATAACATATCAGCTTTTTAGAGATCATTGCTAAATATCAAGTTATCGCTTGGAAAAATATTTACTGAGGTTAGGACTCCTAGAGGGAAAAGTTCTATCAACCAGTTTTCATTTTCTGTTCAGTAAATATTTATTAAACACTTACTATGTACCAGAACCCATACATATTTTACTTGATAGATCACTTCATATACATTTATATTAGTCTTGTCAAGTTGAAATAATTATTTTCATTTTACATATGAAGAAACTGAAACAAAGTAAACTCATAAAACTTGCTGAGTGTTACAGTTAGGAAGCAGCCGAACCATAGATTCAATCCAGACGTTGAAATTACAAATCTCTATTACCCGAAGTGCTTGTACCCACGCTTTCCATATTGCACCCTTCCCACAAGTCCTAGTTCAGCAGCTTGCAACTCAAAAAGTCTTTCTCTAAAGTTATACATCCTCTATACAGCCTATATGTACATCCTGTAATGTTCCCTATACGTACTGCTCATCTGCACTGCTTTCTCCTTGGTGGAGTCCTGGTCCACCTCTAGAGCTACCTTGTTAGCCTTCTATCCTTACACATAGCAGATAGTAATCAACATGGCTTGAGTTAGTTAATGGTGCAAAGGAAGGTGTTGTGTAGGGACCTGTGTATATGTTTCAAATTTTTTACGATGATCACATTCTGAACTGTTTCAAGCTACCATGTTGCTTCCAAACTTCTCAAAAAGTTTTTAGTCACTTGCACTAGTTTCTCTCAGGGTTATTGTTAAAAACACATTTTCCTGAAGTGCCTGGGTGGCTCAGAGGGTTAAGCTTCTGCCTTTGGCTCAGGTCATGATCTCAGGGTCCTGGGATCTAACCCCACATCAGGCTTCTGCTCAGCAGGGAGCCTGTTTCCCTCTCTTTCTCTGCCTGGCTTTCTGTCTCTTTGTGCTCTCTCTCTCTCTGTCAAATAAATAAATAAATAAATAAATAAATAAATAAATAAATAAATAAATAAATAAAATCTTTTAAAAAAGCAAAACAAAACAAAAACACATTTTCCTGGGCTTTACTTCAGACTTACTGAATCAGAGTATCTCCAGGAGGCAAGTTTCCCAAATTCTGCATATGTTGTTCCCCTTGTCTGCAGTGTCTCCTCCCAGTTCAATGACATCAGTGGAAAAATTCTCTGTGATTCAGGCATTAGCTTAGATGTCCCCATCTCTAAGAATATTTCTTTTCACCCCAGACTAAAGCTGAGATGCTCCTGGGCACCTGGGTGACTCAGAGAGGGTTAAAGCCTCTGTCTTCAGCTCAGGCCATGATCTCAGGGTCCTGGGATCAAGGCCCGCGTCGGGCTCTCTGCTCGGTGGAGAGCCTGCTTCCTCCTCTCTCTCCACCTGCCTTTCTGCCTACTTCTGATCTCTCTCTCTGTCAAATGAATAAATAAAATCTTAAAAAAAAAAAAAAGGTGAGATGCTCCTCTTTTTTGTTCCCATTGAGCTTCTTGATATTTAACTCCCTGTATGCTCTTAATATCCTTGTGTCTTTACTTATAAGTCTATTTTTCACAACCTGTGAGCTCCTTGGAACCAAGAACTTTCACTATCATATCCCAAGTACTTACACAGTCCATGGCATATGGCATTTGGTCAATAATAGATAAATAGATAAGTAAGAAGAGATAATGAAATTGATGAGCGATTAGGAATGCTTAATTTCTACTCAAATTTCTGCCAAGAAAACATAGGGACAGAATATGTCTTCTTTATTTGGTGTTAGCATGGAGATCACATTTTGCCCCCCACATTCATCCATTTTCTCAGTTGCAGGGTTTGAATTAGAATTAATAGTCATAGAAAGGCAGAAGGAAACCACAAGAGTTGATGGGGTTGTTTGTCTTACTCTTCTAGTTTGAAAAGGACACAAATGCAGTAAATTTAGATGTTAATGGGACAACCATCACCTCCTAAATAGTTCTGGGCAAGGTTGACATGGTTTCTGTTGCAATGCATGAAGAAAGCCAGTAATGACAAACATATAATTTTGCAAATCACAGTATTTCAAACAAAACACACCCTTTTGGCAATACAGGATAACTACAAATAAAGGGAGCCAACATTCTTTTAAAATCTAGGGTGTTTTCCTTTTCTGATATCACAGAGCAGGCGTTCTCTTCATTTGTAGGCTCAAATGCTTACAGGTTGGACTTAAGTAACTAGTAGCCCTCACATTCATGTATGTGAAAAACAAAAAAAAAATGCCTTTGGGATTCCTTTCCTTTGTTGTCCACATAGTTACACAAACCTGCCCCTGAAGAAGACAGGAAACCTGCTTTGTTCACCCAAACAGTGAGTTAGGAGCTTTGGTGAGTTGGTGGTTTGTACAGATTCTTGAGTCATGATAGAAAACATTCTTAGGTTTGGTCTTGAGTTTGTCTCTGCTCAAGTGACCTTTGATAAGACATTTGATTTCTATTTTTTTTTTTTGTCCTTATTTGTCAGAGGAACAAAATTCTAGCTCCTTAGTTAGCTTATATTTTTATTCTGAGGATTTCATAAGGCAATGCACTAATGAAGGTTTATATTCTATTTAATAAGCAGTTAATAAATACCAAGAATAAATAAATAAGTAAATGAACCAATGTGTATCAAGGAGCTTTGGAGGTAGAGAATTACCCAAGAATATGAAGCCTTCCATACGGTCAGAAATTCCAAAAGAAAATTATTTCTGCAGGATTCACGCTTCTTCCTACTTAGCCAGAATCTGTTAATCTCATCATCTGAACCCTGTGCTCTGTCATAGTAGTCTTGAGAGAAAAGGGCCACACATTGGATACATTTTGATGAAAGGAGAAACAGTAAGGACCTACCATAGGAAGGAATGATTGGAGCCCAGGTAGAATGTTTCAGGGTGGACCCATAGATTGCCCTGTCTTGGAGTCGGAGGAAACAAAAGGTAGTAGGAGCAGTAGGGAGAGCAGAGAGGAACCTAAGCTGAAAAGGCAGCTTCTAGTACAAATTGAAAAAATTTCCAACGTCTACATAGAGTTCTGTGCATTCGGCTTTGGGGTCATGATCAGTAGTGTACTGGTTAATATTTAACAATCAATTCTTCAGGGTGGAAAAAAAAAGCCGAGATTATAGTACTAGCTTATTTCTATGGTGTAAACATACCCACTATGGCTGATCTCCAGCCACTGGAGGGTTTATAACAAAAGGCTTATAAAATTTCTGAAAATTGAACAATCAGTTCTCATGAGCCAGTGTAAGCCAACTCTGGCAAAATAGTAGCTAAGGTAACTATGAAGTTATAAAAGCTTTTTTTTGTTTTGTTTTTTTCCATTTTTAAAAAATTTTATTTTTTTATTGTTACTTAAAATTTTTTTTCAAGTGTTCCAAGATTCATTCCCCATTCCCCACACCCAGTGCTCCACGCAATAGGTGCCCCCAGTACCCACCACCAGGCTCTCCCATCCCTCCACTCCCTCCCTCCAAGTCCCTCAATTTGTTTCTGTGTCCAAAGTCTCTGTTTCATTTCTCTCCCTGGATTACCCTAGTTCCTATTTACTTTCCTTCTCCCACTGTCCTCCAGGTTACCCCTCATGCACCACAAGTAAGTGAAACCATGTGATACTTGACTTTCTCTACTTGGTTTATTTCACTCAGCTTTTTTTTTTTTTTAATTCTTTTTTTTTTTTTTTTTTTTTTTTTTTTTTTTTTTTTAGTATTTTTTTTTTATTTATTCATTTGACAGAGAGAAACACAGCGAGAGAGGGAACACAGCAGAAGGAGTGAGAGAGGGAGAAGCAGGCTTCCCGCCGAGCAGGGAGCCTGATGTGGGACTCGATCCTGGGTCTCCGGGATCATGACCTGAGCCAAAGTCAGTCGCTTAACCAACTGAGCCACCCAGGCGCCCCACTCAGCTTTTTATAAAACATTTTAAAGAGAAGAGAGAATTTGCTAACAGACTCGCATGTTCCCATTACCTAGCTTCAGTAATTATTAAACCAGGCAAATTCTTGTTTCGTCTGTATCCCACCTGCTCCTTCCATCCCCAAATGGGTTATTTTGAAGCCTGTACTTCAAATGTATCTCCAAAAGATACAGACTCTTTAAAAATGCAACCACACCATAAAAAAAAATACTAACAATAATTCCTTAAAACCACCAACTATACACCCAGCATTCAAATCTGCCTCTGCCTGATTTCATGTATTTTGAGAGGGAGGGCGAAGGCTTATAGCCTATCCCAATCAAGATCCGAACAATTGCATTTAGTTGATACATCTCTTCATTCTCTTTTAACCTATAAGTTCCCTCTTCCTTTCTCTACCCTCTTTATAAATTTATTTTTGGGGGAAGCCAGGTCACTTGTCTTAGAGTTTTCCACAGGCTGAATTTTGTTGGTTTTACTTCCATCATGTTACTGATTTGTTGTCCTGTCCCCTGTCTTTCTTCTATAAAGCATAATTGGATCTAAAGGCTTGATCTGAATTAGGTTTCTCTCTCTCTCTAACTCTGTGTGTGTGTGTGTGTAGGGGGGCAGGGAGCTACATGCGGCCACAAGTGTCTTTCATGGAACAGGGAAGAACTTTCCCATTGCCTCCTATTAGGGGACACATTGTGTCTGGTTTGCTTTCCTTTAGTGATATTAAGGTCGATCATTGGGTTTAGCCTGAAATGGATGACATTCAACATTGCCAGAAAACCCCACAAAACAAAACAAAACAAAACAAAGAAACAAAACCACCCAAAATCTGAAATACAAACCTGGGAATTAACATGTAAAATCACTGTTTTCAGTCTTTAAGATGCTTTTTCGCCACAAAAACATAAATCAATATACAAGTATACACACTTAACTAAATCAACCCATCTATATTATTCATGATCACTTCACATTTGAAAGCTCCTGCTGTGTATATTTTCTTTGAACTGAATCTAGGGCTTTGACTAGGAAGTTATAAATCCAGTTTTTGATGAAATACGACATTGCCACTAATGCCAGATTGGAAAGTATTCCTTGCTAATTTTTCTTCTTAACCTTGGTTTGGTAAGCAGTGAGCATTCAGTTTCATTCCTCTCAGGGCAAGAGAACCAGAAATTTCGTTGCCACCTTCTAGGAACTTTTGACTTCTGTGTTTGATTTTTGACGGACACGGTATCACCGGGATGTACAGATATGCCGACTGTAGAGGCCGGATCTGAGTGTGCCTAAGGTGTGGGCAGATGAGCAAGCTCTATCACTTGGAGTCTGGCTGCTGCTTCTAACTTTCTCTAGCTACCGGTTAGGCCTTAATACACTCAGAAGGTGGCTCTTCTAATTTGAACTGTGTGAGGCTCTGGCTGGAGGGTAGTTCTGTGTCCCAGTGATAAAAGAACACATAAAACAGCCCAGTGCCTGATCATTCTCCCTAGCTGTCAGTGAATCATGTCTAATAGCATCTCCGTGCAGTTTGCTCCAATTTGCTTGCAATGGCATCCTTTTCCGTGGGCTTGCTGCTCAGCAGGCCCTGAAGCAATCTATGAATAACTTCCCAACAGATGCTGTTTATGAATTGAAGCAAATGGCTTCCCTGTTTCTCTTTTTTCTCACTTCAATAATTTTCAGTTACATTACGATGAATATTTATAGTCCTGTAGCAGTGCATAAAAATGGAGAACAAGCAGACCTGGGCATTGTTTCCTACGTGAGTGCTGTTCTAATGGGTTTTGGCTGACTGGTTTTAATAATGTTCTGCTGATGGACTGAAAAGAGGTTGCAAATTGTAGATCAGTCATTTTCATTCAGTGTTTTAGCAGGATGGGCGCTGATGGAGCGCTGGCTGCATCCTGGCATGCGGATGGCACCTTCACTTGCCACAACACCCTATCGTGTAGTGTGTGTCTCCTCTTTATACTTCCTTTGAGTAATTCCAAATACTTGACTTCAGCAGAGACTCTGACACCAATGTAAGGGCTCATTAAGTTTATTTCACCACTCTCTGCAGGTATTACCGCTGGTGACTCGAGTGAGTAAGTGCATTAGAAGCTGCAGCCCAACTCATAGAATATTCCTGGGAATTAACATGTAAAATCATAGGGAATATATTGGTTTTGATTTGCAGGCTTCTGCTATAGAAAGGGACGGGGCCATGTTGTTACTCTAAAAGGGCTTTTCCAAAATGTTTCCTAATCCCATGTTTTCCTAAATATCACAAAAAGAGAGCACGTCTATCCAAACATACCGCTTACGTTTGATTCTAAGGGAGCTACTCTGTCTTGGATGGCTTATGTTTCAAATAGCGGGTACACCTTACTTGCGATTTCTATTTACAATAATGAGTTAGTTAACTAGCCTATATTTTCCAAACCATTGACTGTGTCATATTGGCCCACATACCAAATAATTACCTATTTGGCTATTTGCTTATAAATAAGAATGTTGAAAATTATATGTAAATATGTATATGCATGCACAGTGAATATATATTGAAGCCTCCCAAAATATTCAAATTGTCCCATTTTCTACTCTTGCCTTATGAAATACTCACCAACTTCTGAAATGAAACCATATTTATTATGCATGCAAACCCACAATATCTTTACCACCTATCATTTGTATGCTATACACAGAAGGTTGTGCTGTAACACAACAATAAAAAATAAAAAAGGCAATTTGAAGAGGAGTATGTTTCTTGCTCTAACTGCAGAAGACACCAAGAGTGATTTTCCTTTAAAAGAAGTACAACACACAATCCTGAAATATTCTGAAAATTAATGAAAAGCTAAAGAATTTAATATTTGATAGAGAAATTTTATTTTTTAAAGAAACTAATATACAGCATAATGTCCCAAAGTTATTATCCTGACACAAAAATACAAAATAAGACATTCTGGAAAGGTTTCCAGGCCTGGGGCAAAAGGACTAAAAATAGACTGAGGTCCCTACTTTTTTTAGAACAATTCACCACAGTACTTTTGTGTTTGTTTTAAATAATAGTAATACATTGTAAAAGTAATAAATGTCAGTAGTACATGAAGCTAATGTGAAAATTGTTCTCCTTTCTAGGATAACTACAGTTCACAGAGACTTGTTTATAATTTTAGATGTTTTTATTGAATATGTAGTGTTCACACAGGAATGCCTTCCTTCCAGGCAGTATGTTCTCCTTCACTGCTGGAAACATCTAGATTTTTTTTTTAAATTGTTTTGTGATCAACAACTGTCCTGGTTTCTAGGTGGGCAATCTTCTTACTCAGTTTGTTTCTTCACCCAGGAGTAACTTAGAGTCTTTTAAGTATGCCTTTTAAAAAGAAGGGGAAAACTTTGGGGGACACTTTTACTTGCTGGTGATCTTCTTTGGGGGACATCTTCTCAGTAGTGGCCACAACATCAGGAAGTGAGTCTACTTCCCAGTACGCAGGGGCTGCAAAAATGTAATTTGGGTATGGAAAGTTGTGTGTGGGAAACTGAGGTCTGGACTGCTCCAAGGTTACACTCGTTGAATGTAGGTCTGTGTGACACAAAGACCATCCTCTGGACCAGTGTGCCCGACCAGCCTGTCGCAGTATCTCCCTAGTGGCTGGAGGTCAGAAGAGCTCATTGGTAGAGAAGGCCATCCATCACATAGGTGGCATGCTCAAGATAATTTTTTAAAGATTCTATTTATTTATTTGAGAGAAAGAGTGAGTGAGAAAGCACAAGCAGGGGGAGCTGCAGAGGGAGAGGGAAAAGCAGGCTTCCCAGTGAGCAGGCACCCTGATGTGGGGCTCGATCCCAGAACCCTGGGATCATGACCTGAGCTAAAGGCAGGCGATTAACTGACTGAGTTACCCAGGCACCCCTTGGCATACTCCAGATTAATGAGACATTCCAGAACTACCCATTCCCATCAACTGACTCCTCCTTTCCTGACTGGAAGGGCAGTCATTGTTTCCACATCAGATGGAAATTAGGATAAAAGGGTTTATAAAAGTTATTTGTATGATGCTTACATCTGTAGCTGTCCAAAAAAATCTAGAAATGTAGGCAAATATATCACTACTATATTGTCATCAAAGAAATCTTCAGATTACAGGGAATAAAAAATAATCTATGTTTCCAGACTTTGTGGACATCCTCTGGAAAAAAATTGAAGAAAATCTATATATGTTTTTCTTTTTGGAAGTGTGCTTTGATACACTGTGGTATTAAGTATATTATTCTTTGATTCCCACATCTGTGGTGACTAAATTGCTTTGTTACGTTTTTCATGTCTATCCTTTCTTATCCTGTCTCATCTGTCCTGTCATATCCCAAACCCTACATAATTCATTTAATCCATCCATCTCTTCATTGACTTGACAAATTATACTTATTGAGCAATTACTAGCAGGCACTGTAGTAAGCACCAGGGATTCCCTAGCAAATAAGATAAAGCTTGAACCTACCCCGGGGGAATACGACTTCTAATGGGGTTTCCAGATAAGCACAAAACTTACTATGACACAGTAAGATAAATGATAAATAAGTAGGGGGGAATATGTAAATGTTCCTGGATAGGTGGGTTTGAGTTGGGGGAGGCAGGTGTATAAAAAGAGACTAGGGTGCCTGGGTGGCTTAGTTGGTTAAGCAACTGACTCTTGATTTTGGCTCAGGACATGAGCTCACAGTTGTGAGATGGAGCCTGGTGTCAGACTCCCTGATGAGTGGAGCCTGCTGGAGATTCTCTCTCCCTCTGTCCCTCCCCCCACCTGTACTCTCTCTCCCAAAGTCAATAAATAGAATTGATAGAGAGAGACAGAGAGAGAGAAACAGAGAAAGAGAGAAAGTCCAGAAAGATAGATAAGAGTTGGCAGTGAAATGTGAAAAACGATATAAATATGTTCCAGACAGTGACCAGGGTATGTAAGGGCCAAAGGGAAAGAAAAGATCATGGCCTTGTGAAGAAATGAAAGGTCTGTGTGTGTGGTGTCAGAGTATAATGGGTAATTGAGAGGACTGAGCTGAGACAGAGACAGACAGAAGACATCTTTAGAGATGAAGACTGGAGATGGAGAGGTAACAAAGGCCAGTGGGTTGTGATTTTAAGAGACCATGAAAGCCATGGTAAAGATCTCAGCTTCCATTATTCTGAAGATAATGGGAAATCAAGATGGGTTTTAAGTGGATTTATGACATGAAATTTTTATTTTGGAAAGATCCCTGTGAACCCAGCATGACAGGTACATTGGAAAACAAGACCATAGGTAGAGGGGTACTTAGAATGCTGTTGTGGTCCATTTGAGAGGTGACAGTGGTCTGAACCAAGGATGTCCAGAGAAGTAGACAGACTAGCACGTTTAGTGGGAAACCACTATATTGCTAACCAGGATTTTCCTCCACTTGATGTTCAAGATGCTTCCCATTACGGAGATTCTCCCTCAGTTAAACATTAAAACCGAGCAGGGTCAGTAGGAATTCATTATAGTCTCTTGAAAAAACTTCCCCTTTTGTTCTTCCTGCCTTTTCATATTGTTCTTGTTTCCCTTATTTGTCTTATCCATAGTCTCTGTGAAACTTTATATAAATTTGTGTGAATTTATAAATTTCATCTGAATTTGGTATATCTTGAAGCACTGTGGGGAAGGGTATAGGCTTGGGTGTTGGACGCACATGGGTTTATGTCCTGGCCCAGCTACTAAATATCTAAGTGACTTAGGACAAGTCTCTTAACTTTGTGAACCTCAATTTCTTTACTCTTAAAATGGGCATCATCATCATCATCTTTACCTTCCAGCTTCAGAGACAAATACTCACCCACCACAACTAACCTTAATGACCACTGATGGTTCGTTAGGCCTGGAGGCGACTCCATGATTTATAACAAGAACCTCCAGGCAATTGTAAATCAAATGTGAAAAATGGGGAATTAGTCTGTGTTCCTTTTTCATTCAGTGTAAATATAAATTCAAACACTTTAAGGTAATCTAAACTAAAAACTCGTTGGAAAAATCAGACTGTGTGAAACATTAACACACTTGGCAATTACATGTAAACCTTGTATTATTTCACTAACATAATCTAATAACTAGAGGTTAGATGAATGATTTTTGCCCCACTCATCATAAAAGCATGCATTTTTAAAGAACACATTTTAAACACCACAGAAAGTAACTCATGGCAATTTTTCATGGAAATGACTTTTTTGTTTCTGGACAAAGAGTTAAGAGCCAATCAAAAACCAATCAATATAAACACTAATGTAAATCATAATTAAGGATGACAAATAGATTCTTGTACAATGTTAGATAATGTATTTATAAAAACAAAAATTCAAAGTAACATTTAAAAACCAAACCTTCAATGTCTAGAGGATATACGCTGGTGACATTTCTGTGAATTTCTGTAGAATTTTTTTATGGTTACCGGCAACTGACTGTTAAGTGCCTTATTTGGGGTTGCAAAGGCGAAAGTGTTAGTCTTGTGATATCTTAATGAAGTTTAGGTTTTCATATATACATGATTCATTTTAGCCAACTCTTGATATTCATTCGCTGTATTGATAGGGTCATGTGGTTCTGAGATTTTTCTGTGGGACAGGGAGGGAGACCTATGATGTGTATGGGGCTCTTCGAACTTGAAGGGCTGGTGGACATCTCTGGTGTTCAGTGAAGTCAACACCTGTAAGAACTCATGCAAAACAAGAACATACATGCTGTTGATCTCAAAGCAAGGGCTTATAGGGAAAAACATGGTAACAAAAGCTTAGAATAGTTTTAGATAACATTTTTAATAGGAAACCATTATTTGGGAGGTAAACAGGGTGTCATATCACCGGAGGGATACCTGTTCTTTTGTGCTCCAATAAACATCATTCACACTAGGAAGTAATTCTTCCCAGAGAATTCAATATAGAAAGTGAAGGTAAAACACCAGTGCATTCAGACCTTTTGGGACATTGTAATGATTAATTTATTAGTGAAGGGCCTGAGCATTTGGAAGGAAGATGTAAATTTATTGGATCTTTGTACAGGTAGTTAGTTATATTTAAATAGGAGCCATGCATTAGAAGTATAGCAATGGTTCTATGCTTCCAGGATTTCTAACGAGTTATTTAATTTTTTATACTTCAAATGCACTGTCTGACCAATAAAGTATAGATAAAAGGTACTGTACAAATTTACAGCTTATATTATTAAAGAACACAAATTTAAGTTGATGACTCTAGTTTGTGCTAATTAAAAGTAAATTTCTGTTTCAAGTCACCAGCTGTTTATTTTGTCTTTTGCTCTTTGAAGGTAATTTTCAAATGGATCTACGTATCTAATAGAGGCGTACAGAGATCATTGTCTTTAAAACTGAGTCCATAATGTGGCTTCGTGTCTCGGGCTGAATTTGCCTCCATAAATGATTTGTGGGCTGTGGGGCTCTTTGCTTTCAGCAGGCATCTGGGAAGGCTGAGCACATGTGTGCATCCGACCTTCTGAATACAAAGCATGGCTGTACCAAAATCAATGGCACGATTTGCCTTGTCAGGAACAATGATCACGGGCTTGTTCCTCTCTACCAGTTAGAAGGTTAAGTGACAGGATTATTTTAATAGTCTAGTTAGTCTTTTGCATTCAGTCAATCCGCAGGCTAAATTTGCTTTGTTCTTTGCATTACCTGGGCTGGAAAATGTCCTCTTAAATAAGTTGTGATTTAAATTGTTGGCTTCCTAGGTGTAGTGGTAATCCTTAGAGGCATATATGCTTCTCATGGGCTTGGTAGATAGGCCTGGAAAAATTGACAAAGTGTTTCAAGATCTAGATGTCTTTGATTTTTTTCTTTCTCTCTCTCCCTCCTTTTTTTTTTTTTAATAGTTTTTTTAAAACTATTTAAAAACAGAAATAGTTTGCTAGAGTGAACTGGCTATATGGATTCTCCTTTTTTTTTTTTTTTTTTTTTGTTGGTCGCAGCACTACTCAAGCTGATAAGAACTATTGTTTTTTAAAATATTTTATTCATGAGAGAGAGAGAGAGAGAGAGAGAGAGCGAGCGCATAACCGGGGAGGGGAGGGCCGGGGCCGGGGCAGACTTCTCGCCAAGCCAGGAGCCCTGTGAGGGACTCAATCCCAGGACCTTGGAATCATGGCCTGAGCAGAAGACAGACACTTAACCAATTGAGCCACCCTGTTGCCCCTGATAAGAACTATTTACTGTAACTTCTATGAGTGCTATGCTCTCACAATGTAAATATATCATCTGATTTAATCTATGCAAGCACTCTAGAAAATTTCACAATGTTTTCCTTTTATAGATGAATAAATTGAAGCTCAGAATGGTTAAATAATTTGCTTAAGATGATAAATCTGTTGTTTAAATTAAGGTATGATTGACTTCAAAGTTTTTCCATAACCTATGATCTCTACCTGCTAATTGTGTAGACCTGGCAGGTGATCTCATTTCTGTGGTACACTTTTACCATCTATACTATGAAAAGTGCACAGTAAATTATGTCTAGGGCTTCCTGCAAAAATATAAAATCTTGATTCTATTACTTTAATGCTCTTCAATAGAATATAATTTGATGTAATAACTGTCTCTTTTTGGACTCATTCCTATTCAAGGGGTTTAGTTAATAAATTACTAAAGACTTTATTAGGACCTGTTATGGAGGGGGTTTTGCCTACTATTTAGAGTTCCTTGTGGCAAGAACCTGGGAAACAACATTTTTTGAATATTTCTGGTATACTATTCTTCTCCACAGAGGTCAAACAAAAAAGTCCTTCCAAACACTAAAAAGTTAGAGGTAGATTTATTAATTATAAAACTTTTAATGCTCACATTTTATTCTAGGAATTGTCATGGCAGTTTTTTTTTTTTAAGTAGGTTGCAAGGACTGATTTGCAGTGAACTATAACAATCATCTAAAAATTTATTTTTAAATTATACTTGTTGCATTTCTAAGACTTACCCTGGGAAGATAAAAAACAGAGCCCTTTCTTAACTCAATTAAGAACACCACAAGTGATATCTCCATTTCCCTGTGTTTTCTCCCAGCATGAGATGACTCAGCCAGAAATAGCATGATAATATCGCAGATGTTCCTTTGCTCGGATAGCTGGTTATTGCTTATCTCAATGATATTTTAATACAAACACACAACTGTTCACCCTGTTTTATGGCTGTCAGAATTTTGCTTCATATTTAACAAATGGAAGTTTATGAGCAGATGTATCATTGACTCAGATTTACTTTTTCCCTCATTATGTTGCATGGAAAAGCTAACTGCTGGAGAGGGTATTAGCCCCATCTGCACTGATAGACTATTGGATTCAGGTTATATATCTGGCCTGTCCATTCTCACCAGCTTCCTAGCCCTGCGAGCTTCATTCTCCCTGTTCAGACCAAAAGATCAAAACAACACAATCATGCCCTCCATTCGTGGCAATGAACTGTGTTTAATACCCCACATTCTCCCTTTGCCCCAGGTACAACTTGGCCAAGATACCCAGATATTTTCCTCCACTGTTAGCATGCACAAATGATGGCATGTGTCTGGCTCAAAGCACTCAGCAGGGCTTTGGAACTAGACACATGTGGCTTTGAGTTCTGACTCCCTACTGATTTACTTATATGACCTTGGTCAATTCACTGACACTTTGATCTGGTCCCTTTCTGTCCTCCAGCCTCATCTTGAGTGTCCATCTAATCATGCCTCCATCACATTGGCCTTTTAATTGTTTTCCTGAAACAAGAGGCAGCCTTTATCTCCCAGTGGGCCTGAAGCCTCACCCAGGATGAGGCTGATTCCCCTGGGACAGTCATCTCGAGTGACACTGAGGAAGGTGCTAGGCTGTTAGCAATCACTTCCACCTACTGGCAAGTCAGTCTCCAAATCCATGGAGATGAGGCAGAATGTTATTGAAACAAAGAAAGCAGACAAGTGCGACTGGCAACTTGAGACCCTTCCAGAAGCCCTGCTGCAATTCCTACTCCAATAACAGTATGACCAGCAGCTGGGAAACTTCACAGGGACAATATAGGCCAAAAAGTTTTATAATTCTCACTAAACCTTGAAGAGTCTGCTTGCAGGCCAAAATCCTATTTATGATCTTTGAGACCCAACCAGAGGCAATTACAAGGCTTTGCCCAGCAGACCCGATCAGGGGGAGCTGCCCTCCTCATGCCAGAACTGACACACAATCAGTGATTGCACTTTCCTGGTTGCAGCTGCCATTAAGGGCTCAGGAACCTGGATTAGCCTTGCTCCAATGAATATCTGTATTCTGTCCCAGACACCTTTGTGGAGACTTCCTGATCAGGCATCATATCTGAGGCATTCTCCTCTACTTTGACTTGGGACCTTTCCCCTTGGACCCTTTCTTCCTCCTCTCTCTTCCTGACCTGGCCCATGGGCCCATGAGCATCCAGGAGCCTTTTGTTCATTGCTTCAGCCATGAGATGTCTCCCCCTTATACACTGCCCACCTCTGGTGCTTGCTCAGTGCACTCCCCTGGGGAAAATGGAACAACAGGGAGACCACATGTCTCTTGTGTCTTATTCTATTACAGTAAGTGCGTAAAGACTTGACTGTTACTGTTATTTTGCTCATTGTCCTAATTGCCCACCGCGATACCTGATTGCTCCACAGATAGGCTGCTGTGTTTCCTGTTCTACATACAAGAAAAATAAAAACTAAGAAAAGCTAGAATTCACTGAATAATTCAGTACTAGACACTATAATTTAAGAACTTTCTAAAAATTTATTTAACAAAATTCGAAAGTAGTTACCACTTCTATTCCCATTAATTCCCATTAATCTGAGACAACATGGGGTTAAATTGCCTTATTGTAGGTGGATAATAAGTGAGAAAACCAGGGATGAATCCACGTGATGGGGCTTCAGTGCCTGTACTCCTAATTTCTAGGCTAAATGACTTCTCTTTACTTCCCATATAAGGACCTGAGTTCTCTGCCCAAGATTCTGATATAGTCCCATTGATCATGTGACTGTGTTGCTATGAAATCAGGGCTGTCATTCTCCTCCCTGGACTTTTACTCATGAGGTCCACCCATACATTCATCCTGCCATCTTCTATTCATTTGTCATATTTCAACTTAAACATCATTTTCTCCAAGAAATTCTCCTTAACTCCTTTTGGCACTTATTCTCATGGCATCCTATACTTCTTCCTTGAGCACTTATCACAATTGCATTCAAAGAATTATGTGTTAACTAGTCTTCTCTGCTAATCTCAGATTCTCTGCAGGTAAAGGTCATGACTTTCCTGGTCATTATTGTACCTCCACAGTGAGGTGCAATGCAAAGCTCATCACGGAGCTGAATGCAAAAATTGTGGCTGAATAAATCAAAATTTCCCATGTATAAGTGTCCTCCTTTATAGAGAAAGAAGAAAAGAGCTATTTTGTAGTGCCTTTGTGAAAATATAGTATATCTAGATATTATTATATTATAGATATTATATATCTATAATGTGTCTCATACTATGTAAAGCAATGCTTGGCATATAGTAGTTGTTCGATAAATACTAGTTATGTTCAATATGATTGCAATAGTGTTCTTCAAAATGTTTTCTTCCTTCTCTGTGGGAAGATTATTTATCTCTAATCCTTTGAAGTTAGGCTAGCCCCAGTGAGTTGCTTTGGCAAGTGTTAGTGATATATGTCATTTTTGAGTAGAAACTTTGAGAGTCATTATTGGTTCTTCAATCCTCCCTTTTTCCCTCTGTCATGAGGCCAGCCATGTCCCAGACATGGGCTACTCCTTCAAAAACGAAGCATGCATGAGATGGCATGCAACATAACTTCAGGTGACACAGATGTAAAGCTCAATCCAGAAATAAAACTGAGATTTTAAGCTTGTTTGCACAATAGTAAAAGTTAGCAGAAACTAACTGATGTATTTAGCTCCATGTCACTGCCAATACAACCATATGTATACAGTGATTCTTTTTGAAGGTTATGTCTGATGACCCTTATTTCAGTATCACATGTTCCCTTAACAGTCTGAGACACACACCTGAATGATATGCAAAATAAAGTTGATAACTAGCATTTGTCATTTATAATAATTTTGGAAAAATTTTTTTAAAGATTTTATTTATTTGACAGAGAGAAACACAGCCAGAGAGGGAACACAAGCAGGGGGCGTGAGAGAGGGAGAATCAGGCTTCCCGTCGAGCAGGGAGCCCGATGTGGGACTCGATCCCGGGTCTCCGGGAACATGACCTGAACCGAAGGTAGTTGCTTAACCAACTGAGCCACCTAGGCACCCCTAATTTTGGAAATTTTGTACATGCTTTGCAAGTATTAACCCTCAAAAATTTTGTGAAACCAAGTAAAAACTATAACACCTTTCACAGCTGAGGAAACTAAGGAACAGAGCAGTGAAATTACATGTTTCTAGGCTAGACAACTGTTAATGACAGAACCAGGATTTGAGTCCAAGTGTTCTCATTTCAAAGCCTATACTTTATCGCAATCCTATAGTGTGTCACATACAAATTCAAAAATGTGCATACACGAGTAGAATGACACAAAACTCTAAAATGCTAAGAAGAATGTGTATCACCGATTGAACCTGATTTATTAGTGTCATAATACAGAAAATGGAAGAATGGACTGTATTGAGATTCTTGCCAGATGTAAAGTTCTGTCATTCCACTTTATTTGCTTTTGTTCCATAAGAGGAGTAGTATGATTCAGCCAAGAAAATGATCAGTCCTATTTATTGGAATCATCTACTTGCTGCCCTATAGGAGTGTGTGAGGGGATCAACAGTTCAAATCCACAGTTGCTTAGAAAGCACACCTTCATAAGAGTTGTTCTTGAAGGGGTTATTCAAACCCCTCCTTCATTTACTGACTTAGTTTCCAGGGTATCCACAGTAAACACCCAAACAACCACTTTGACATTGGTTAGGTGGCCCAGAATTTCAAGAAAGTCAAACCCAGGTGAGACTTCTGAGTTTTCCATGGTAACTCATGGAAAGATGTGGGATAAACACATTTTGAGTCATTTTAGGAGGTGAATGAAAAGTTGAGGAAAATCCAGTTGTTGGAGTTTGGAAGCAATAAGTTTGGAGTCACCCAGGTCTGGTTTCGAATCTCAGCTCTGCCTCTGGATCATGCTGAAGCATATTACTTACAGTCCCTGAGTTCTAGGTTCCTTATCTAAAAATTGAGCATGATAAATTCCTAAATTGTATGGTTACTAAGAAAGCTAAATTTAATTTTGTCTTCATTTAGCATATAATAAATGTCCCCAAAATTAATGAAGTAGCTATCATTTATAATTAACTATTAAGTAAGGAACAGATTTCTTTAAAGAATAATTCTACATGATAGTATGATGGCTAGGTACTTATTAACCCAGATATCTCCCAGAGGGCTTTTCAATGAATTGGTAATATCATGAATGTTACTGTAGAAATACTGTCTCCTTCTTAAAGATGTTAGTGATATTTGGAAAACAGCTAAAGCCTAGCATGCCCCTACTGTGATTCAACACAGTTTCTAAGCAGGGCCCAGATAAATGGGATATCTTAAGGAAGAAACTATATTAGCATAACAACAAAATCAGGTAAAGCAGAGACAGTAAAATAGAGCAAAACAAATAGATTTTATAAATATAAAGTGAAAACCAAACCACTCTGGCAATTATAGCTTTCATATGATTTATGCCTTTAATTTGTCTAAATCAGTGACCCATGGAGTATTGGCATAAAAATTTCAAATTCAGCAAAAACCTAAATCACTATAAGGAAACAGTGAATTTTTATTAGTTATCTTTCTTTCATTGACTTCCCCCAAACAAAATGAATTCTTCCTGGAGTGAGGCAAAATGAAGTATTATACTTCATGAAGACATTATTGATTGGTGATTCTCAGCATCCAGTATGTTACAGAAACACAGAAACACATCTTGACTGTGAAATAAACAATGCAGAATTACTATTCAAACTGTTCCCCCTTTTCTTCTGTTTAGCATTAACACTAGATACCACTTTTATCTGGTAGAAAGCAACAGAAATTGACTCTGGCTAACTTGGGTTAAAAACAACAACAAAAATCTTGGAGCACTGAAAAAAATAAAATAAATTTAAAGTAAAAAACAACAACAACAACAACAATTTCTTGGAGCACCTGGGTGGCTCAGTGGATTAAGCACCTAACTCTTGTTTTCTTGATTTTGGTTCAGGTCATGATCTCAGGGTTGTAAGATCAAGCCCTGCATTGGGCTCTGTGCTGGGCATGGAGCCTGCTTAAGATTCTCTCTCTCCCTTTCCCTCTTCTCCCTGAGTCCCCACACCACCCTCTGCTCACATGTGCATGTACACACTATCTCTCTTTCTCAAAACAACAACAACAACAAACTTCTTGGAAAGATAAGGTTTGGTTAAAGAGTCAATAGAACAGATAAATATCTGGGCCTCAGAAGGGACAAAAATGAATGCCATGGATGTAAGAGGCATGCATACATAACCAGTCATTCCAGGTTCCCTCAGATATGGTGAAATAGTTCCAGTGGATTCCAATCTTAAATTACTCCACTTAAAATTCAAGTTTTTGAGAAAAACTATCTCATTGTTTGTCATTCACCAAAGGAGGGCAGGGTACCATAACAGTGTTCTCAAAGAAGAGATGTTCCCCACATTGGGAATATTTCCACCAGCTTGCAGAAATGATTATAGTCCCATCAATTAAAATCTTGATTTTAGCCCATTGAGACCAATGTTGGATTCCTGACTTACAGAGCTGTTAGTTAATACATTTGTTGTAGATAAAGATACTATATTTGTGGTTATTTGTTCTGGCATCAATAGAAAACAAACACACAAGACTTTTTTTTGGTATAAATTTGTCCCAATTATTGCATGTGACATACTTATATTAAAAAATACAGTAGATGTTAAGTACCCTCGTATCATAAAGTAGGAAGTTAAATCAGGAAAGCAGAATATGCTAAGATAGTTATTCTGTGGGTTTTTTTAGATTCCATATTTATCTATTTGAAATTCATTTATCATAGGACCAATTAAATTAACTATATTCTATAGCTTCTATATTATTGATGCTCTGGCATCTGGGGGCCTTATAGAACTTGGGAGAGATGTCCCTTCCAGGGCTCGCTAATTCTTTTTTTTTTAAATTTAATTTTATTTTTTTCAGTGTTACAAGATTCATTGTTTATGCCCCACACCCAGTGTTCCATGCAATACATGCTCTCAATACCCACCACCAGGCTCTCCTGTCCCTCCTACCCCTTCCCTCCAAGACCCTCAGTTTGTTTCTGAGTCCAAATTCTCTATTGTTTTACAAATTTCTCTCCCCGAATTACCCTACTTCCCATTTCCTTTCCTTCTCCTACTGTCCTCTATATTACCCCTTATGCACCACATGTAAGTGAGACCATGTGATACTTGACTTTCTGTACTTGACTTATTTCACTTTGCATAATCACTTCCAATGCAGTCCATGTTGCTACAAAGTTGGATATTCATCCTTTTTGATGGAGGTGTAGTATTCCATTGTATATATGTACCACATCTTCTTTATCCATTCCTCTATTGAAGGGCACCTTGGCTCTTTCCACAGTTTGGCGATTGTGGCCATTGCTGCAATGAACATTGGTGTACATATGGCCCTTCTTTTCACTACATCTGTATCTTTGGGATAAATATCTAGTGGTGCAATTGCAGACTAATTCTTAGAGACAGCAGAAGGCTCAAGCAGGAACACCTCTCTCATATGTAAACTAGTCCCAAGTCTATAGCTACAGCCACCTCCTTTATTTAGCTCTTAACACACCAAGCCGATATTTTCCTGCCCTAAATCATCCCAGAAAACAAGTGGCAGTCCCTCCACCTCAACTATGTGTCAGAATTATGCAAACTAACCAATCCTACACTGTTTACTCTGCCCTGCCTTGCCTTTCTTATAGAAATCCCAATAAAAACTGGGGCTTGGACGTTCCCCTTGCTCCTGTCTTCTTCCTCCTGACCATCCTGATGCTTCCCCTATGGCTGTATGGCATGATGTGTCCCCTTCTCTTAGGAAATGTAAGTAATAAATTCTTCTTTTCATAACTTTGATCTTCCCATGTCATCATTCAGTCAGGAGGTATATACATACCACTATACATTAAATCCTCTGTATAATTTTAGAAAAATGGCAAACCTGATTCTGCTAGGCTTTGTGAATTCCCACCTCTGAGCTATAGGCAGTTAAGTTTGGAGGGAAGTAGATGGAAAAATGTTGGTGTGGTGTACCCTTTTATTTTCATACTATTCTTTCAGGGGAGGGAAGGGCTGTGTGTCTTTCTACCTAAACCCAAGTGGGATGTGATGCTAGAGGACTACTAAGGGAGGTAGACAGCTATCCCTTCTTGCTTAGACCTGTGGTGTGTGTGAGGGGAATAAAAAATGGTATACAATTTCACAGAAACATTCTGAAAGAGATTCCACCCAAGAAAACTCCCAGGATGAGCCAAATAACCCAAGAGAGAAATAAATAGCAGTAAGTGCAGGGATAGGAGGGAAATTGAAAGCAGCCAGATGAAAAAGAGGCATTGCTGGTATCATGGGGGCTACAGTTAGAAGCTCCACATGGAAGAGTGTCTCAGGCTTGGCCACTAAACCCCAACATCCTTCTGGGTTAAATTCTTTGTGTCTCAGAGGCCCATCTAAGGAAGAAGCTGTGGGGGATGGGCAGGGGAACAAGAGAAGCCAACCACAGCTCCTTTAATCACTACAGACTTCTCTATTTTAAGTCTACTGAACTGGGTAAGGAGAGCTACTATCCCTTGTACCTTCACTTTTTAGTGCAGGCTGTGAAAGTAAAAGCCTTCGTTTCCCAATATCCCTTGATTAGACAGCCAACTGGATGCTCCAGGGGAAAGTTTCAAAAAGTAGAAATAAGGTACAGATGCACTTTGGCTTCTTCTCTGTCTACATGCCTGTCCCCGAAATGAAGATTTGAGTGTTCTGTTGATGTGCTCTGGTGAGTACTCCTGACATTATGGTTTTAAGCTAGGGTCAGGGGCACGGCATCTGTCTTCTTGGCACAGTGTGAATCTAGGAAGCATGGTGTTGGCTGTGAAACCAATAGTTGTAATGGGAGTGTTTTTCTGGTATCTCTGTTCCTACTGGCCTGGAGTTGGCCCTTCCATGTAGTTTCCCAATGACCCACTTCCTGAAAGTGATAGAGGCCACAAGTCTCTTTTTGAACCCATTCTCTTCTCTTCTAAAGTAGTTTCTCAACCTTCAAGAATGATGTAAAATTAAAGTTAGAATATGGCTGAGATTAAACTTTTTAGTTACTGCGACTGGAAGGGGTAAGAGAAGCTGTGGTACCTCTCCACCTCTTTAGTAAGGACGAGAAAGGGTAAGCACACAGTACAGGTTGACAGAGACCGTGGGAGGAAATATTTCATCATTGTCTTCATTAGTCCGGCTTTTCTCCTACATCAGTCATACAAACAAAAGTGATTTGTAGACCCAAAGAAAGAAATCTCATACTGAAACAATGTCATCACAGAGCAGATATCATAATTAGAAACACTAAGTAAGAAAATCAACATTGAAAATTGAATTATTGACATAGAGGGATGACTATATAATCATTGTGAATCCTGATGATATTAAAACAAGAAGAATGCTAGCATGTAAAGAAGACTACAATAACCAGAATAGGAATAACTGGTTTCTCGGAAGTGAATATGCCCCCAAAACAAAAACAAAACAAAATACGACGAAAAAGATGCATTCAAAAATATAACACAAAAGTTTCCCTGTCTCTAAGAAAGATCTCTATCTGCAGATCAATGAGGACACATTGATCCAGGAATGTGTCCAGTATTTTGCATTTTTAGACAGAAAAAGAAATCCTGTACTGGAAGAAATCTGGTTGGCTTCAGACTTTCTTATGGTAATAATACCCAATGCCAAAAGACAGAAAGGATGTCTGTGGTTTTTGATAGAGAGAGAGTACCACCCACGGAATTATTGCCCACCAGAGTCACTCTTATTTCCAGTGGTTACAGAGAGGCATTATGAAACACATAAGAAATTAGAGAAAGTAGAGTCTATAAGCCCTTATGCAGAAAAAAATATCTTGAAAACCACAAAGCCAGCCAGTTGAGAAGCAAATCATACTAGGAATTCAGGAATGACAAATGCCGGTAATGATCAAATGTCTAGAGGGTGGTAATGACTGGATTTCAATATAAATGTAATATCATCATAGATACAGAAGAGGAACTCAGGAACTCAGAGGAACTCAACATCCCTGCTACCCTTGTTTTATGGTACAGTTTGTAAAAGTGATGCCTCCCTTTCCTGGCATTCCGTGATTTAGACTATGCAACTGGATGCTCCAGAGGACGGTTTCAGAAAGCAGAAGTAAGGTATAGGTGCACTCTGGCTTCTGCTCCATCTGCATGCATGTCCCTGACAGGAAGCCTTGAGTGTTCCGTTGACCTGCTCCCATGAGTATTCCTGAGATAAAGGCTAGGTTCAAGGGCACACCATCAGTCTTCTGGGCACAGTGTGGATGGGAAGCAGGGTGTTAGCTGTGAAGCCAGTTGTTGTAATGGAAGTGTTTTTCCAGTGTCTCTGTCAGTTCTGGCCTGGAGGTGGCCCTTTCCAGGTAGTTTCCCAGTGCCCCACTTCCTGATAGTGGTTGAGGCCATACGTCTCATTTGAACCCATTCTTCTCTAAAGTAGTGTTTCATGTTTCAATAATGTCCAGTAACCTTCAATAAGGTTTACATATTGGATCAAATAATTCTGTTCTGCAGACTGTACTTTACATTGTGAGGTGATGAGTCTCTCTCTCTGTGAGGTGCCCATAGCACCTGTCCTCCTCCCTTGATCCCCAGTTTAATAACCCAGAATGTCTCTAGACATTGACAAATGTTCCCTCATGACCAAAATCACCTCCTGTTGGAATAGCTCATCTAAAATCATGCATCCTGTTTATTCTAAAGCCCTTCTGATCCTCTTATTTCATTCTATATTATGTAAGATTTTATTTAAAGAAAAAAGGAGGTTTCATATAGTTGCACAGAGCAAGCATTTGGAGCAAGGATCATGGCATGGCTTCCTATCCCTGGAACAGTAGGAGTGTGTTTAGGGAGACTGAATTACATTTTACCTGAGTATGTTCATGAACAGTGACTGGACACACTATTACCCCAAATCCTCATTCTGTGATTCTTTGAGGAGTCCTCTATCCCCATCAATTTTGAGGTACAGGTCTTGGGATGTTAGAAAACCATGTAGCAGAAGTACATTCTACATAGGGAATTTACTTTGCCTTACCCTAATGCCCAGTACATTATTTTGTAAAGTTTATTTATATTATTGGTAATACTCTAATAAGTATAGTTCTTATCTTATATTTTGATAAATTATAAGATGAATGTCTCTTATTCTAATTCCTTCTCTCTTTCATCTATCGAATTCTGGTTTAAGACCTTTTATAGTATCAATTTTCAGATTATAAATTATAATATGGGCTCATTTCAGAAAATCTGAAAAAATAGAAATAATACAACAAGCATTACCTATGAATCAGCTGGCCACAGGGACCTATTGTTGATGTTTTGTTGGAGTTTCTTTAAATGTTTTCCTTTACATTATTCTTGTATGTGTGCATGCATATGTTTGTGATCACACGCTTTTCAAACACAATTGCCAATGTTAGCACGGATGATATAATTTTCATCCTGCTTATTCACATAGCTGTATTTCATGTAATACTCCACATAACGTCATCATGAAAAATCATGAATTTTCTCCCCACCATTCTAAGTTTGTGTTTTCAGAACCAATCTTCTTCATCCTATCTGTGCCATGGATTTATGCAATAGATAATTATCAAGTAGTTCCAATGTGGCAGATTCTGGCTTAGGTACCAAGTGAGGATACAAAGTAAAACAAGAAATGGTTCTTGCTTTCAAGGAGCTTTTCCACATAAGATACATGAAGAAACAATGTCACTGCCATTTTCATTACTGCCACTGCCTCTGAAGCAGCTTCTTTGCAATTATTTAAAAATAGATATTAAGCTCCCAATTGCACAAAGGACTCATATAGGCAGGAAGCCATGCTAGTACAGAGACATATTTCTAAGTCAGTGAGCTGTTCACATTAATTAGAGGTTAAGGACAGTGCACTTTAGCAGAAGAAGGTGGGAGTTAGTAGCTGGTTGGGGGGAGGAGAGCTGGGAAAGTTATCAGAAGCCAAACTCAATCAGTTATGTGCCCAGCCAAACCCCAGGGAAACTTTGAAGTCAAAAAGTTGTAAGAGAAAAGGACCAAGTAGTGGCACCAGTTGGTGGAACATATTTTATGCAGAATGTTACCTGTTCCTTTGAATTTCTGTGTCTGTAATATTTCTTAAAAATAGAACAGTAACCCAGGCGGGAGGAAAGCGGGGCATGGGTGAGATAGGTGATGGGGATTAAGGAGTACAGTCGCCTCGATGAGCACTAAGTGATGTATGGGAGTGTTGAGTCACTATATTGTGCACCTGAAACTAATATAACACTCCATGGAATTATAATACACTGGAACAAGATGCTGGAATTAAAATTTTAAAAAATTTAAAAAACCCAAAAAACAAAACAAAACAAAACAATAGAAGAGTAACTGAAGTCATTCGTACCCATGGCCCACTTTCAAGCAGCCACACGCTCCTGCCCTCACACACATGTGTGACTTGAACTCACCAGATGTGTGGAAAGAAGGCTAAAAACCCTGAAAGTTAAGACTGAAATCTCATTGTGATTCTCTATATCTAGGGTTTAAATGAGCTAAACAGTAGTGCAATTGACTCTCGCTGCCATATAGTTATGAAATTGTGGTGCTTAAAAGATACCTTGGAAAGAATCCCTGACCAGTCTTCTGTCTGCGAGAGAGAACCATGCCTACTTTGTGTGGATCCCTGGGGGTGATGTGAGATCCAGGTCATATGTCTCTGTGTACCTGCTCAGCCTACAGACGTTCTCACTGTGGGCGTCAGTTGCTTACTTAGCTTCCTGTTAGAATGGCCCCAGTGGAGGCTCCTGTTCTTATGGTTCTAAACTTTTTATGATCTTCCCGCCTCTGGGGATGGAAGCCAGATTACTGTGTGAAAATCACTGTGCTCGCTATGGTAGAAGCCATAGCAGTTCCAGCCTTAGCTCTGTAACCACAGACCTCTGTCTTTCCCAGTGGTCACCAGAAGGTTCAGGAAAGATAATAACCCATCAACCAAAGGTGTAGGAAAGATAATAGTCCATGGGAAAGGCTTTGGCCAATAAGTGATGGTAGAGGGAAACAAGCCAGCCCATAAAGTGCTGCTACTTGTCCCCTCAAGGGAGTGGGGCATAGCCTTACAGCATGGCTTCTGAGTGATTATGTGCCTGTGCTGTGTTGGTGGGAGGCTGAGGAGGCTGGTTTGGAACACTCCACTCAGCCTTGCTTTCCCTTCCTCCCTGCCTCACTCCCCTACTTTCCTTCACTCTTCCTAAAATTAAACAACCTTCCATAAGTGTGGATACATTTTCAAAAAATATGTCCTGCCAATCATGATTGGATAGTTACAGATAACTCTTACTTTTGAACTTCATTTAATTTCACAGACATAAATAAGAAATTTGTAGATCATCTCCCTGAACATTATTGCAAAAACAACAGATTTCACCTCCAGCAAGCAATGATACTATAGCAGAATTTAGTGGCAGCAATTTTCATATAAGATCACTGTGCCAGTGGGGTGGGAAATGTAGAATTCAAGACCATCCATCTGTGGTTGGAGCCTCATAGAGGACTGTATTATAGGGTGCTAGCATTAGGTCAGTGAGCATCACTACTGGGGGAAAAACATAAATGTATTTATGAAAGAGCTCAATACACCAAAACATAAATTCTCTGATGGAGGTGGGCTTTGTGCATTTCCAGTTCTTATCATCTGACCCTGCAGAATATATCACTGAAAAACAAAACAAAACAAAACCCAAGAAAAGAACAATGTATCATACTGGGGCATACCACCTTCCAAGCAGATACCTGGATATTTCTATCAAGGTCTAACATTTACCTGTCCAACCACATTTTCCAAGGTGGAAATGGCAGCAAGAAGGAAAACTCCTCAGGCATAAATTCATCATACATGCTTCATACTCAATGGAATGTTTTCACATTAAAATAAGGTCCCTAAAGCAAGAACTAACAGTATACTAGATGAAGTAAATTGAGAATATTGGCTGCTGAGAAATCTTTGAAAGACATATCTGAGGTATGTAATATCACTATAACCATATTGCCAATTTCAGTTCTGTCAGATAACTTAAAATGCCTTTCAGAAGCAGTAAGTTAAATCCCTAAATCTTATCCCCTGTGGATTTAGGAAGCAAACCAGAGCTCCCACATCCAGGCCACTGCTCTATCTGTTGGGACAGTATTTGCAGTACCAATAAAAAAATGTTTTTATTCCCTGATATAGTCCCAGCCCCCAGATTACTTGATTGAAACTTTTCTTTAGCAGCTTATTTCCTTTGAGTAGTTGTTTATTATAAAAACCAAAGGGAAATAAAAAAAAAACATATAAATTTTTTAAACTACTCCTTTTCAACTCCCTCATTATGGCCCACTGAGTTTTTAGAAGCATGTGCATTAGTGGAGTATTTGCAGTATTCATGACTTGAACTTCTAATTTATGTGCTCTTAAATGTACACTAATCATCAGTACAGTATTAATATTGTACTCTGAGGATTTTCCCTCCAACTACTGTTCCAGGCAAAAGGAATATTCTTAAAAACAATATTCATTGACTTCCATAAACAGGCAGGTCAGGTTGGAACATGGGCCACTGGCATTGATGTGTGGATGGTAGTATTATTAGAAGTTATTTACTACATGAAATGCCAACCTTGCCAATTTTTAAATGTTAATGGCCTTACGGTGAAAAAGAAAGGTTTATGCGCTCCACTGAGGGATTTCAGAATTTTGTAATCTTGGCGAGGGAATGGCTTGATTGTCCAATAAGTCATTTTTACTTCTCTCTTAATTATACGTGTTTATGAACTTTTATAAATTTGAAAGAAAAACTTTCTGGAATGTTGACTATAATAATTGAGTCTAAAAGGCTGAATTTAATATGCTGGTTTCACTGATTTGGGGAGAGGACAGATTTCTCTGTTGATCCTGGGGGGCGAAATGAACCAAAATAAATTTTAAATGGATTAGACGGATTTGTCTAAGCAAATCCAGAATGTTCAGCTGAATTTATAGGAAATTCTAATTGACTCACTGTAACTTAAATGTATCATCTTTAGCAAATTAGAAAGAGTTGCCCAGGGCCCAGCTTATTCTAAGAGAATTTGCTGAATTTCCCATAAAAGTTCTAGTTCATTATTTAATTTTTTATTTATTGTATGTGAAACTACTTTTAAAAATGTTCAACTCAAGGGGCACCTGGGTGGCTCTGTTGGTTAAGCAACTGCCTTCAGCTCAGGTCATGATCCTGGAGACCTGGGATCGAGCCCCGCATCGAGCCCCGCATTGGGCTCCCTGCTCGACGGGAAGCCTGCTTCTCCCTCTCTCACTCCCCCTGCTTGTGCTCCCTCTCTTGCTGTGTTTTTCTCTGTCAAATAAGTGGATAAAATCTTTAAAAAAAATGTTCAACTCACCCCATAGAAGATATACAAATGGCTAACAGATACATGAAAAAATGTTCAGTGTCACTAGCTATCAGGGAAATTCAAATCAAAACCACACTGAAATACCACCTTACACCAGTCAGAATGGCCAAAATTAACACGTCAGGAAACAACAAGTGTTGGAGAGGCTGCAGAGAAAGGGGAACCCTCTTACACTGTTAGTGGGAATGTAAACTGCTGCAGCCGCTTTGGAAAACAGTGTGGAGATTCCTTAAAAAATTAAAAGTAGAGCTACCCTATGACCCTGCAATCGCACTACTGGGCATTTACCCCAAAGATACAGATGTAGTGAAAAGAAGGGCCATATGTACCCCAATGTTCATCGCAGTAATGGCCACAATTGCCAAACTGTGGAAAGAGCCAAGGTGCCCATCAACAGATGAATGGATAAAGAAGACATCGTACATATATACAATGGAATATTATGCCTCCATCAGAAAGGACGAATATCCAACTTTTGTAGCAACATGGACTGGACTGGAAGAGATTATGCTGAGTGAAATAAGCCAGGAAGAGAAAGTCAAGTATCGCCTGGTTTCACTTACTTGTGGTGCATGAGGGGTAAGCTGGAGGACAGTGGGAGAAGGAAAGTAAAGGGGAACTAGGGTAATCCAGGGAGAGAAACGAAACAACAGAGACTTTGGACACAGAAACAAACTGAGAGACTTGGAGGGAGGGGGGTAGAGGGATGGGAGAGCCTGGTGGTGGGTACTGGGGGCACCTATTGCGTGGAGCACTGGGTGTGGGGAATGGGGAATGAATCTTGGAACACTGGAAAAAAAATTAAGTAACAATAAAAAAAAATGTTCAACTCAAAATACATTCTATCTTAGATAATATGCCTTAGATGTATTTTATATTAATTGTTGAATACTAATTCCAGTATTTCAGGAGTCCAGCCTTAAAGTCTCTATTTTAAGATATGGTTAGAACTTGCTTAAATTATTCCTGGGATGCTACTATAGTTAATAGAATGTTATAGGCATATTATCTGTATGGATGATAATCAATTCAAAATCATTACCTAAAGACTTGCTTAATAATAGAAAAGCTATATGCTTTCTTTATCACAACTTACTTAATGGTTTCAGGAGATTTAGGGAAGTGTATTACCATCATGAAATGTATAGAAATCAGGAAATGTAGAAATTCCTTTCATTATGCATAATATTCCATTTGTAATTTTCATTCACTTCTTTGAGAAACACCTTTCCAGCAATGATTAAATTGTAAGCTAATAAAAATACTGAAATAATTTATTAATTATAGAAGATAACCAACCAGCCACTAGTACAAAGAAATGGAAAATAGAAATTACTCATGTTAGTATCATCAAAGATAATCATTGTAACTTTGGCATATCTATTTTTAGTCTTTAATCTATGAAGACCCTGTTTTTTGTTTTTAATAGTGCTATGTTCAAATATATAATGAAATTCTATTCTGTGTTATACTAAAGTTATAGATGTTTTTCTATGTAGTTTCAATTCCGTAATGGTAGCATGAAGATGTCAGGTAATTGCTCCTACAGAAAACAGTTGAAAGTGACTCATATAGAATTTGCAATCTGTATATCTTCTTCAGTGAAAATTTTTTAATGTCTTTTTCCCATTTTCTAGTTGATTATTTGTTAAGGTTATCTATATGTTCTAGATATGAGTCCATTGGGAAAATACAAATAAAACCATGATGAGATTGCTCTGCACACCAATTAGCATGGCTAAAATAAAGAATAGTAGCAATGCCAAATATTGGTGAGAATGGAAAAACCAGATCACTCATGCTGATGCGAATGAGAAATGGTATAGTCACTCTAGAAAACAGTGTGGTAATTACCAGGTGTGGTGCATAAACAATGAATCTTGGAACACTGAAAAAATAAAATTATTACAAAAAGAAAAATCTAATATGCAGTTAAAACAATTAATAGGCAATTACCATATGATCTAGAATTATACTCTTGGGTATTTATTCCAGATAAATGAAAACTTATATTCACACACACACACACACACACACACACACACATGCACACACACATACACACAAACCAAACAATCTATACACAAATGTACACAGTAGCTTGATTCATGATAGCTGAAACATTCCAGATGTCCTGCCACAAGTGACTGACTAAACAAACTGGGTGTGTATTTATGAATCTCTGGGAAATGATGCTAAGTGAAAAAAGTCAATCCCAGAAGACTACATATTGTATGATTCCATCCATGTAACATTTTGAAATAACAGTATTCTAGAAATGGAGAGCATATTAGTGGTTGCCAGGGGTTAAGAAGGGATGGGGGTAGGAGGAAGGTTGATATGGTCATAGAAGAGCAACACAATAGATACTTCTGATGATTATCCTTCCATTGAGTATCTTGACTATGGTGGTGGATGTACTAACCTATAACATTTTATAGAATAAAATATGTATGCACACAAACAAAGAAAACTGAGGAAATATGAATAAGATCAGTGAATTGTATCAGAGTTAATATCCTGGTTATGATATTATATTGCAGTTTTCCAAAATGTTACCATTGAGGGAATTGATTAAAGCATAGATGCACTCTCTATTATTCCTTACAACTTCATATTTATTTCAATTATATTAATAAAAACTACCCCTACCACCCTTACCAGTTGGAAGGAGCAGATGACAAGAGTTCAGAACACAGACAAGTTTGACCTTTACAGAAAAAAATTCTGGAAGTGAAAGAGCTGCAGAGGTACTGAAGTCCAAAATTGGAGTATAAACTCTCACCAAATCCCTAGCTGATCACAAAATTATATATGCCTGGAATAAGGGAGACCAGAAAGAATTGAAATAGAAACTAGAGGGTCAGCTGCTGCTGCAATTCAAAACTCCTCCTGGTGAGGTTTTGAGTGTGCTGCAATTTTGACCAAACATGTTTTCCAAATCATACACAATTCCAGTGGCAGAAAGTAGAATCCTTTCTGATCTTAGATACCAGAGGTATGAAGTTTAGTTTAGAAAAACAATTTAAAATTTAGAAGAAAGCCCCAGAGAAAGAGAACCACAGAGAGAATGAACCCTAAAATCTGAGTGTAAAGTATTTCCCAAATCTTTGGCTGACATCTAAACTATGCAGGCATAGGGGACTCCCAAGGGTCAAGCCAAACAAGCCGCAACTGGAAGCCAAAGAAAATTGAGCACTGGGTGTGGGGAATGGGGAATGAATCTTGGAATACTGGGAAAAAAATTTAAGTAACAATAAACAAAAATATGCCCTAACTGAAACTAATGTAACATTTTGTGTCAACTATATTCAAATAAAAAATTTAAAAAAAATTGACAAACACCAGATGCTGCATGTAACAGGGAGGGACGATCTCACAGTTTGATTCTAAGAAAGTAAATGACCCACTAGAACAAAAATATAAAACAAACAAATCCGTAATCTTCACTGTATCCCAGAGACACTACGAGGTGTAATCTACAACACAAGGCTTCAAACCAGAAACTAACTTGTAGTTTTAAACAATGTGTAGTTTTGAACCAAAATACTTCTTTGCCTGACTATGAATGACAGTCAGTAGAAATGGATTCTAGGTAAGCCTTGATGATGTACTGAATAAAGATTTCAAAGAGGTAATTTTAAATACAGGCAGATAATTAAAGGAAAATATAATATTAATGAGTAAAGAGATAGGTAATCTCTCAACAGAGAAGTGTAAGCTGTAAGAAAAAAAAACAAAGGAAAATTCTAAAACTATAAAGTACAAGCCTGGATATGAACATATCATTATAGGAGCAAAACAGAAATTTAGAAATAGCAGGAGAAGAAAACCAGTAAAATTAAAATTAGATCAGTGGAAATCACCCAATATGAATAAAATGAAGAAAAATATTTAGTAAAAGTGAACAAAATTCCCAAGAACTATGGTTCCATACCATGCACTCTAATATATGTGCAAATGGGGTCCCCCAAGGCAGGGAGAGAAAGTGATAGAAAAAAGTATTTAGAAAAAAAATGGTCAAATCTTCTGAAATTTGTAAAGAAAACCAATTAGCTTAGAGGTCCAAGAAGCTCAAATAAGATAAACACACACACACATACATGCAGAGCAATCCAATATCAGTACACCACAGTGAAATTCCTGAAAACCCAGGTTATAGAGAAAAATCTTGAAAGCAGCAAGAGAAAAAAGACACATTACATGCCGTGAACCAATGATATGATCAACAACTGACATTGCCGGAACTTATGCAAGGTAGAAGACATTGGAGTTATATATTTGTACTCCTGAATAGTTACAAAACCAAAAATTGGCAGCTGAGAAATCTATAGTTAGTGCAAGTATTCTGCAAATATAAACATGAGGTAGAATTTCTTGACAAAAACCTAGAAAATGCATTGCTAGGAGATTGGCACTAAAAATAATAAAGGAAATTCTTTAGACTAAAGGAAATGACACCAGATGATAACATGGATATTCAGAAAGAAATAAGAAGCACTGGAAAAGACTCATATGTAGTGGAATATAAACTATTATACAAGTAACTTTTTTCTCTTCTTAATTTTTAAAAAAAGGCAGTGTAGAGTTTAAAGTTACATTGGTATAACTTATAGGAAAACAATACATGAAAGAGGGAGAGTGCATGGAATTATACTATTTCAAGACTCTGAAATTCTAATAAAAGTAATAATTTAATATTAAATATAGTAGTCTTAAGTTAACAATGCATGTTGTTATTCCCAAACATTTAATGAAAATAAATACAGAGAAACATAGTTAAAAGGTAACAGAGATTAAAATGCCATACTAAAATACGTCCACAAAACCAAAGATTGGAGAGGAAGAAGAGAGGAACAATAAGTAGATGAGAAAAATAAGACATAAGTAGCACAATGGCAGACTGAAGTTCTCCTATATAATAATTATGATAAATATAAGAAGATTACATATTCTAATTAAAAGGCAAAGCTTGTTTGATTGGATTTAAAAGGATCCAACTATATGCTGTTTACAAGAGATGTATTTTAAATACAGAGGCACAAATTGGAAATAAAAGGATGGAAAATGATGCAATATTAAATAGTAAGCACAAGAGGAGGAGGATGAGTGTATTTATATATATATATTAGACATCAAGAGAAGTAGTAGTAGAGACAGTTATATTTAACCGAAAAAGATCAATATAACAGGAAGATAAAACAGTTCTAGAAGTCTATGTGCCTAATGAGATATCATCACAATGCACAAAGCAAAGAATAACAGGGTTAAAAAAATAGACAATTTAATAATTATTAACAAGTATAGTTAGAAGCTCTAATACTCCTCTCTCAGTAATTGACAGGACAAAGAGAATGTCAGTAAGGATATAAAATACTGGAACAATATGAACCAATTTGACCAAACTGATATTTTTTTAAGAAGACTATTCTGTGACAGCAGAATATACACTCTTTTCATGAACACATGGAATATTGATCAAGACACACCAAAGGCAGGGTCATAAAAGAAGTATCAATAAGTACAAAAATACTGAAATCATATATAGGATGTTCTCTATAATAGAATAGACAAAAAAGAACAAATATATGATTCCACTTATATGTGATATCTAGAGTGGTGAAATTCATAGGGACAGAGAGTAGTAGAATGGTGGTGTCCATGGTCTGGGGGGAAGGGAAGAATGGAGAGGTATTGATCAATGGTACAGAATATCAGTCTGGGGAGATAAAAAGCCCTAGAGATGAATAAGAGTAATAGTTGCACAACATGTGAATATATGTAATGCCATTGAACTGTATATTTAAAAATGGCTAAAATGGCAAAATTTGTTATGTGTAATTTAACACAGTTAATAAATAAAGGATAGGGGCACCTAGGGTGGCTCAGTTGAGTGCCTGTCTTAGGCTCAGGTCATGATCTTTGGGTCCTGGGATGGAGGCCCATGCTGGGCTTCCTGCTCGGCAGGGGGTCTGCTTCTCTCTCTCATTCTCAAATAAGTGATTAAAATCTTTCAAAAATTATAAGAAGAAATGGGAGTCATTTTGAATGTAATAAAAATGAGAATAAATTGTATTCAATTTTGTGGAATGTAGCTGAAACAATGCTCAGCAGCAGTTTTACAGATTTAAGTGCTTATACTTAAAAGAAGAAACATGTCAACTCAAACTCTAAACTTGCACCATAGGAAACTAGCAAAAAAAAAGCAAATTAAATTCAGCAAGAAGTGATTAAATAATACAAGTAAAAGCAGAAATCAATGTAAGGAAATATTATGAACACTTCTATGCCCATAAGTTAGATACTTTCTATGAAATGGACAAACACCTTGAAAAATGCATTTTACTGGGTGCCTGAATGTCTCAGTTAAGCATTGTTTTCAGCTCAGGTCTTGATCCTGAGGTCATGCAATGGAGTCCTACATCGGGCTCTCTGCTCCATGGAAATCTGCTTCTCCCTCTGACCCCACCACCACCACCTTGCTTGTGTTCTCTCTCTTGCTCATGCTTTATTTGTCAGACAAATAAACAAAAATCTTTAAAAAAAAAGAAAGAAAATAGGAGAAAGATACATTTCACCAAAATAGCCTCAAGAAGACGTAGAACATCTGAATAACCCTATGTCCACGAAAGACCTTGAATTCATAATTTAAAAATGATCAGGAAAGAAAATTATAGAACCATGTGGCTTGACTAATGAAGTCTACATTTAGTGAAGGAAGTGTTACTATCTTTCACAGACTCTTTCAAAAAATAGGAGAGTCCGCTTGCCAACACATATTTTGGGGGCCAGTATTACACTAATACCAAAACCAGATTAAGATATTCCAGTTGAAGAAACTACATACATATAGATGCAAAAGTCCTTAACATAATCTTAGAAAATCAAATTCAGCATTACATAAAAAGAAAAGATAATCACAAAGAAGAGAGTATAATCCCAGGAAGTCAAGATTTGTTTAACATTCAAATATTAATGACTATAATGTATCACATTAACAGAATAAAAGGAAAAAAGATTATTTGATCATCTCCATTGTAGTAGAAAAAAATTTAACATACATTTGTGCTACAAAAACTCATAAAGCCAGCATTAGAAAAGTTCTGTTTCAACTTGATAAAGAACATCTACAAATATTCACAGCAAGCATTATACTTAGTTAAATACTGAGCATCTTCTGCCTAAAATCTAGAATAAGTCAAGAATGTCTGCTTTTACCACTTCTATACACTTGTTGTACTGGAGGTCCAGATCAGTGCAACAAGACAAGAGAAAAGAGAGGCATCTATATTAAAAAGCAAGAAACAAAACTTTCTTTATTTGCAGATGACAGTATCATTTGTGTAGAATCCTCAGAAATATATTTTCAAAGCTATTAGAACTAGAAAATTAAGTAACTTTTTGCAGCATGTCAGCAATATACAAAAATGAACTCTATTTCTAATATAAATAATGAACAATTGGAGAAATGAAATTAAAAGTACAGTTGCATTTACAATGAAACATAAAATAAGTAGAGTTCTTGGGAATCAGTTTAACAAAGATTTTTGTGTAAGATCTATATACTAAATATCATAAAACATTGCTCAGGTAAGTTAAAGATGAACTAAATAAATGGAGAGAGATACACTATTCACAGAGTGAAGACTCAATATTATTGTCAGTTCTCCAATATCGATCCAATTCCATTCTTACCAAAATTCTGTCAGAATTTTTGTAGAAAGTGACACACTGCTTCTGAATTTATATGGAAATAAAAAGGGCCTGGAATTGCTTACAGAATTTGGAAAAGGATAAAGCTGAAGGACTTACACTACTTAATTTTAAGCCTTAGTATAATTTTTAGTATAAATCTATAGTGAACAAGGCATGCTATGGTCATGTTTAAAAAAATTGCAAATCAGAGAAACAGAATAACATTTAAAAGTGAATCCATGAATACATGGTGAATTGATATTTGACAAAGGTGCCAAGCTAATTCAATGGGGGAAAGAAGAATCTTTTCAATGAATGTTCCTGGTATAGTTGATGTGATAGGCAAAATAATATTCCCCAACCCAAGTGTGACCACATCCTAATCCTCAGAAACTGTATGTTTGGGTACATGGCAAAGAGGAATGGAGATTACAGATGGAATTAAATTTGTTAATCAGTTGACCTTAACATAGGGAGAGCATACTACATTATCTAGGCCCAGTATTATCACCAAGCATCCTTAAAAAAGGAAAAGGGAAAAAGAGCGAACCAAAGAGATGTCACGGTGAGAGAGACTGGGCCCAATGTTGCTGGTTTTAAAGATGGAGGAAGAGGGCTCTGAGCCAAGGAATATGAGCAACCTCTATAAGGTACAAAGGACAAGGAAATGGATTTTCCCTTAGAGCCCCCAGAAAGGGACACAGATCTTCTGATAACTTGATTTTGACTCAGTGAGATTTATATTGAACTGTGAGATAGTAAATTTGTGTTGTTTTAAACCAGTATATTTGTGTCTTTGCTACAACCATAGAAAAACAATATAATTGGATATCTGTATGGAGAAAGAGGAAATCTCAGCCCTTACTTTATAGCATTCACAAATTAAATGGTAAGGAATCACAAACCTAAATGTAAGACCTGAAATGAAAAAACTTCTGGACAAAAATGGAAAACCCTTTTTGTCTTTGTGTTCATGGTTTAACCCAAAAATTTCTTAAGTATGATATGAAAAGTATAAACCATAAAAATGGGAAAAATGATTAATTGAACTTCTTTAAATTTTAAAAACAATTTCTGTTTTAAAGACTCAAGAAAAAAGAAAGATAATTGACAGACTGGTAGAAATATTTGGAAAGTCTTATATCTTAGAACTTGTATCCTACACGAAGAACTTAGAAAACATACAACCCGGTGATAAATGGGCAAAAATTGGGCCAGACAGTTAAGTGAGGAAGAGACATGATGACCAACAGGCACATTGGAAATGCTCCGTGTCATTGGCCATTTAAAAATTAAATTAACAAAGAAAAAACCATTGGACACCAACTAGAATGCCCAAAATTAAAAAGACTGCTATTAAGTCTTTATAAGGAAGTGGAACTAATGAAACTAATGAAATTCATTGCTGATGGAAATGCAAAAATGTTATAGCCACTACGGAAAACAGGTTGTTAGTCTCCTATAAAGTTTAGTAGACACTTACATTTATGACTTATTGGTTCTTTTCCTGGTTATTTACCACCCCATCCCCCCAAAACATGAAACACAAGTCTACCTAGGATTTGTAGTGCTCCTATGAATACATATAGCAGCATTATTTGTAGCATCTAAAAGTTAGAGAATACTATTCAGCAAGAAAAAGGTGCAAACTACTGATATATGCAGTGAGGTAGATAACTCTCCTAGTTATGTGCTGAATGAAAGAACTCAGACACAGAAGATTACATACTTTATGGTGCCATTCATATGAAATTCTAGAAAAGGAAAAACTATATGATAAAACAGTTTTGGTTATTGGTTGCCGAGGGTGTGGGGAGGAGACTGGAGAGGAAACTTTATGAAATGGAGAAAATGTTCTCTGTGTTAGGTGGATGGTAGTTACACGGCTGTATTTTTGGGGGAAACTTGTAAGACTACACTTAAAACTGGTGCTTTTTATTATGTACAAATTATACCTCTGTGAAGCTCTTAAGCAATTTAAGTATAATGAATTTATAGTATTCGTTGTATGTAATTAACTAATATAATTAACACTAATCACTAGTAATGAATAACACTGACCTTACTCAAGGTTCATAGTTCCCAATTTTACTTTTCTTAATTATCAGACTCCATTTCCTTTTGAAGTATTGGAAATTACCAAGATTGGTCATTCAAAACACATCAACTGATGTGCTTGGGACTCAATCAGTTGAAAGGGTCATAGGTCAGGGCTGCACAGTCCTGGTGTAAACAGCGGGTATAGGTGAATTGATGCATAAATTGTGTATCGTTCCTGGAAATAATAACAGTAGTGTCTACCTCAAGATTGTTGTAAGGATCAAAGGAAGTGAGGCATGTGAAATGTTTATCAGAATGCTTGACCTGTAATTCATCCTCAGTACCAAGTGGTTGTTACCTTCATGAAATCTGTACTCTTCGCCTGGAGAAATGAGCATCAAGACAGTAGGTTTAGATGTTGTTTATGCCTATCCAGCATATCTTCCCTTTATTCAGGTACCTAAATGTATTTTTCTTTTGGACAGTTGCCCTTTTCCCAGTCAGTGAGGTCTTGGTTAGGTAGATAGTCCCAAGCAGGCCTCTGGCAGAGACCGTCATGATATTTGATTTCTGTGCTTCGATGATTAGATTGAGAGGGACCCTAAAACCAAGCCAGGCTAATTAGAAACTTACTGAGACCAAGTCACTCAGTGTTGGAGCTACTCATTGCTGTTTTCTGTGCCTTTTCTGGGAAAATTAGCCAGAGACAGCAGCGCTCCCCCTGGCAGAAGAGTGGGAAGCTAAGTATAGCAGAGCCCTAGGGACACTGTGTTTCTGGAATCAGCTGAATATCTGACTTTGCAGTTTTATGAGTGAATAAAGTATTTCCTCCACCCCCCTTTTGCCTACATTAGTTTCCTTTGAGTTTACAACTATTTGCAATCAAAAGAATCAGTCTTTCAAAGTCTGGTTTTTGCAAGAAGATTTTTTCATGCATGCCATCATTTTCATCTTTTAGGTTTGTTTTTTCTTATTTATTTGAAATATTAATTCTTAGGATCCATTAGTGATGAATGACAAATTTTGTTTATTTCATGATATGCACAATTTAAAAGAAAATATTCTTAGACCATTGCATATGAGGCTATGTGATATTTCTAGCATTCAGGCCCACTGAGGCAGTTTGCATTTAAACTGGATATAAGCAATGCATACATATATCCTTGGCCAGTCTTTTGGAAAAAAATCCTGAAAAATTTTAGAGAGTTCAAATGTTTCTTAAACATAGACATACCATATTGATAGCTCTGAATCTAAGATAATGGGCCCTCATCATACTTAATGTACTTCATTTATGTTCTTTTTAAAATCCTTATTCATAGGTGTGCTGATAGTTTCCTTTTCTTAGGACATGATAGCATTTGACTCAAGTTCTGCTACTTACTGACTGTGAGACCCTGATTAAGTTTCCTAATTTCTCTGTGTCTGTTTCCTCATCTCTAAGTGTCGGGTGATAATTGTCCCTGTTTTGCAGAAAGTCCGTAAGGATTAAATGAAGTACTATCTGTAAAGGGCCTAGAAGAGTGCCTGAACTTACTGAGGGCCGTCGAACTCTTTGCTATCACTATTGTCACATCCATTTTGTTTGTTGAAGTTGTGTTTTGGTAGGGTGAGGAGGGGTATATAAAAGATAGCCTTAATAAGTTTCTCACAGGGGCGCCTGGGTGGCTTAGTCATTAAGCATCTGCCTTTGCCTCAGGTCATGGTCCCAGAGTCCCAGGATCGAGCCCCACATCGGGCTGCCTGCTTAGTGGGAAGCTTGCTTCTCTCTCTCTCACTCCCTCTGCTTGTGTTCCCTCTCTAGCTGTGTTTCTCTCTGTCAAATAAATAAATAAATCTTTAAAAAAAAAGTTTCTCATGGCTTTTGTCATGAGTGATGGGAATAATGAATTAATTAAATTGAATGGATGAGAAATTTCACTAGTGTATACATCAGGTCATTCTTCCCAGAGCATCTTCCTTAGCATGTAGTTTGCTTAGGGTAGGGGCTCAGTATGGGTCAAATAAAATAGATTCTCGGTAGCACATAACCAAAGCACACATAATAACCTTGTTTACCTTATGATATTGGGAAGCCTGGGTCCTCACAGGTGACTGGCTTAGGTAATTATAGTTATCTCCTCTGCAACTGAAACGTTGACAATAACAATGAAAACTTAGCCATAAAATGGAAGAGTTTCTACAATGAATTATAGCTTTCTTTGCCATCTTAAATAGTGTTTTGAACACAATTTTATGTTTTGTGTAAGATAGCTTAGGGTTATCTTTTCATGCTATTATTGAATCATGTGGACAACAGTGGTGATTTGAGACCCCTTACTAATCCCAGCAAGCTGGATTTTTTGAATACTTGTGTCAGATGCTATATTATTTTCTGTCTTGCTGAAAGTGTGTTTTAGCTTCCCTTTTCTTCCTTTTTTTTAAATAATAGCTTCTGTACCAAGAAATGAAATAACTAAAATTATTCAAAGTGTGTCTAAAATAAGAGTAAAATATGGGGGTGCCTGGGTGGCTCAGTGGGTTAAAGCCTCTGCTTTCAGCTCAGGTCATGATCTCAGGGTCCTGGGATTGAGACCTGCATCAGGCTCTCTGCTTCCTCCTTTCTCTCTGCCTGCCTCTCTGCCTACTTGACCTCTCTCTGTGTCAAATAAAAAAATAAAATCTTAAAAAAAAAAAGAGTAAAATATGAGGCGCCTGGATGGCTCAGTTGGTTAAGCCTCTAACTCTTGATTTCGGCTCAGGTCATGGTTGCTGGGTCATGGGATCAAGCCTGGCACTGGGATCCCTGCTCAGCAGGGTGTCTGCTTGAGATTCTCTCCCCCTACCCTTCCACTTGCTTACTTCCTCTCTCTCAAATTAATTAATTAATTAAGTCATTAGTGAGTATATTTTTCTAAGAATAAAACCACATTAGTTGGTTTTTATTATACATTTTAGTGTCTCAGGGATTTGTTTGGGTTCTTATTTACCCTAACTTCCCCCACCTTGCCTCTTGAATTCCACATATGGGTTTGTTTAAAAAAAAAAAAAAGTCCCCAATCTGAATGAACTATTGTCATGAGGCATCTGATAATTTTTTGAGCCCAACTGGGAGCCCAACAAATAAATACTGTATTTATTGTTAGTTTTAAAAATAAGTGATATGGATAACTTATCTTTTCTTTGATTATATAATGTATTAACAGGAAAACATTAGGATTTAAGGTTAACAAATTACTAAATAATATCTATAACATACCACTTGCATATGCAGTGGATTTTTCAATATTAAAAAAATTTAGTTTTTGATATGAATTGTCTTGGTATTATGGTCTTTGTTAAATATGCAATATGATCAAATTTGCATTTAATTGTTTTAAAGATGTAATAGAGTCCATTTTTATAGTGACTTAAATAGAAGGTAGGATTTGGGGTAAAGACTTCACCTGGAGGGGTGCCTGAGTGGCTCAATTGGTTAAGTGACTGCCTTCGGCTCAGGTCATGATCCTGGAGACCCGGGATTGAGCCCCACATCGGGCTCTCTGCTCGGCCAGAGGCCTGCTTCTCCCTCTCTCACACCCCCTGCTTGTGTTCCCTCTCTCGCTGTCTTTCTCTCTGTCAAATAAATAAATAAAATCTTTAAAAAAAAAAAAAAAGACTTCACCTGGAACTTTTGTAATCAGAAATTAGTATAATGAGAAAAAAATGAATCTATCATTTGTGGTCAACTGTATACTAGCGAAGTGAATCTCCTTTGCTTTGAGATGCAAGCCATTATCTAAAATAAAGGATGAGAGACGTAGGTGACACCAACAATATACAGGCTTGATATAGAGCTTTGAATTTTTCTTTTCTCACCATTTGGGTTTTAAGCAACAGCAGGGAGGGTAAATGACATTTTCTTAAATGCTGGTATGCTTCAGAGGGGTCTTTCACGATACAGAGATCTCATAACTTTCACCATTAGTTTAAACAAAGGGGTCTGATCTTACCACCTATAAATCACATAATTCTCATTTTATATTAATAGAAGTTATGCCTAATTATCAAGGGTAGAGTAGATTTCTAAATTATAGTCTTTTCTAAAAGAGTTATGACCATAACCTCCATTAACACTGGTGAATGTTAAGGGGGCAACTCTTTGGGGCACCTGGGTTGCTCAGTCATTAAGCATCTGCCTTTGGCTCAAGTCATTATCCTGGAGTCCTGGGATCAAGCCCCACATTGGGCTCCCTGCTTGGCGGGAAGCCTGCTTCTCCCTCTCTCACTCCCCCTTTTTGTGTTCCCTCTCTAGCTGTGTTTCTCTCTGTCAAATAAATAAATAAAATCTTAAAAAAAAAAAAAAGGAAAAAAAGAAGGCAACTCTTTGAATGCTGAGATAAAAATATGTCCCTCTAGTGGAGGGTTATATTTTACCCATAACTGAGTAATTTTGACTCAGGTGACCTATACTGAGAAATAGATTCAATAGTAGAAATATTGTGGATTGATAGATCCCTGCCAGACACAAACAGGAAGTTCAGAGCATTAACAGTAACTGGGGGAATAGAAGACATGATGTTATTCCCAGAATTACCAGGAAGAGAAAATATAATAGAGGTGAAAAAAGTAGTGTGAACTACTTCCCTCCCTTACCTCTCAGGATGTACAAGTTAATGTTTTCTTAAATGGAGTTTTTATATCAGATTTCTCTCTTGAAACATTCAGTGTTTTATAGGCTCTCATCTAATGAGTAATAAACCAAAAGCTTTTGTTTATTTTTGTAGCAGTCACCGTGTATTCAGTATATAATTCTCTGAAGCCTATTTGTGGGTGTTTTAAGTAAATGGGCTGCTTCATTTCTGTAATAAAGCCAGAGTACACAGTAATCTTCCAATTTAAAGTTCAGGTGAAAGTGTCTTCTACTCCTCAGAAGTAAGCTAAGGGTCTCTCTCTAATAGAATTAGTACTTCATGGAATTGCTGGTTTAGGGAATAAAGGATCTTGGTTCTCTCCCTTCTTTCTCTTCCTCTTTTCCCCCCTACCTGTGTCCTGCCCAACACTTCCTCTCCCCTTTTTCTTTCTCTCTCCCTCTCTTCCTCCATGTTTCCTTTATTTCTGCCTCCCCTCCCCCCTCTTTCTCCCACCTTAGTCCCTATAACATCACTAAAAAAGTGTCCCAAATTTTAAGCACTTTGAAATTTTTAGTATAGAAAAATGCATCTGAAATTTAATCTGATCCTTTAATAAAAGAATTGCACATTAAATTTCTTATAGTAACTTGCTACTATTTACTGACTTCATGTTTTTAAGACTTAGCTAGGATTTACCTACTGTCATCTGAATTAGCTGGTAACAGGGAAATCAACTGACTGACAAACAAACAAAAGAAAACACCACACAATCAATAGGTCTTCCATATGTGATTCAATACAGGCTGAGAAGAGCTGAAAAAACTGTATCACTGATGTTTTCTGTACTGGGTGCTAAAAGGGATTTAGATGCATGTGATACAGTATACCCATTTTAAGGGGAATTTTTTTTTTATGTTACTTAAATTTTTTTTTCCCAGTGTTCCAAGATTCATTCCCCATTCCCCACACCCAGTGCTCCACGCTTTAGGTGTCCCCAGTACCCACCACCAGGCTCTCCCATCCCTCTACCCCCCTCCCTCCAAGTCCCTCAGTTTGTTTCTGTGTCCAAAGTCTCTGTTGTTTCGTTTCTCTCCCTGGATTACCCTGCTTCCCATTTACTTTCCTTCTCCCACTGTCCTCCAGGTTACCCCTCATGCACCGCAAGTAAGTGAAACCATGCGATACTTGACTTTCTCTTCCTGGCTTATTTCACTCAGCATAATCTCTTCCAGTCCAGTCCATGTTGCTACAAAAGTTGGATATTCATCCTTTCTGATGGAGGCATAGTATTCCATTGTATATATGTACCACGTCTTCTTTATCCATTCATCTGTTGATGGGCACCTTGGCTCTTTCCACAGTTTGGCGATTGTGGCCATTGCTGCGATGAACATTGGTGTACATATGGCCCTTCTTTTCACTACATCTGTTTCATTGGGGTAAATGCCCAGTAGTGCAATTGCAGGGCCATAGGGTAGCTCTATCTTTAATTTTTTAAGGAATCTCCACACTGTTTTCCAAAGCGGCTGCACCAGTCTACATGCCCACCAACAGTGTAAGAGGGTTCCCCTTTCTCTGCAGCCTCTCCAACACTTGTTGTTTCCTGTCTTGTTAATTTTGGCCATTCTGACTGGTGTAAGGTGGTATTTCAGTGTGGTTTTGATTTGAATTTTCCTGATAGCTAGTGACGCTGAACATTTTTTCATGTGTTTGTTAGCCATTTGTATATCTTCTATGGAGAAGTATTTTAAGGGGAATTTTAAGAAGGGTGATCATCAAGCCATAAGCATTCCTCTGAAAAAATGCGAGTTCTCAATTATATCAACTTGGCTTTTGTCTTTGAACTCAGGACTTGTATCTGTACCATCATCTCCTGTATGATCTAATCATTTTGGGGCTTTTGGTGTATAAATCACACATTCTGACATTTGGTAGCACAGATACTTTCCTTAGGATCTGATTTTCTTTTAAAGATAGAGACTGATGTCTTAAATGGGCATTCTTAGAAAATACAAGACTCACTAATATCATTAAATCAGTAAAATGATTTTTTTAAGTAATTACACACTTAATATAACTTGATCCAAGTTGAAGCTGAATTCTCTCTGCCCTTTCAAATTCTGGGGCTATTTTTATTTAAATCAGTGATTCCTGATTAAACTAAATACATACCAGGAGTTCATCAAATGTTGGTTTGAGGAGAGGAGCAGTACATAGTCTCTAATGATCTTTAATTTCTTGGTACTCCTACCCTGTCTCTCTCTTCAATGAAAGGAATCAAAAAAATTGGGGGGGAGATGCGTGGGTGGCTCAGTGAGTTGTGCGCCTCTCGATTTTGGCTCAGGTCATGATCTCAGGGTTGTAACATTGAGCCTCACCTCAGCTTCCCTACTCGACAGGGAGTCAGCTTGAGATTCTCCCTCTCCTCTGTCTCTCCCCCTGCTCTCTCAAATAAATAAATAAATCTTAAAAAAAATTGGAAGTTGAATAGAAAATTAGAAACTACAGCAGTCTTCCAGACATCAGTAGACTTGCCTCCTCAGTTACTCAACAGCAGTAACTTCTGTGTACCTTGAGTGGGCTTGTCTTGTTTCAGGTCTGTCTTACAATCTGTATTTAGTGATACAAAGTGATTTCCAAGATAAACTGTAAAATGCAAAGGAGCAAGGAGGGGAACAAGTATACATACATACACACAAATGTACACACACATAATGTTGTGTATACATATACATTATGTATACAAACAGATTTGCTATCTCTGAAAGGATGCATAAGAAATTGGCAATGAGATTGCCTTTAGAATGAGTCAGGGGAGGAAGATGAATTTAATTTTCACCGTATGTACTTATTTAAATTTAAAAAGTTTAAAGGGCCTTCCTTCATACAACTATACAAAGCTGATATTAAAGCTGAGCTTCTCAATCAGCTGTCTCTTAATTATACAGCAAGTCTGAAATAAATTACTTATCTCAACACCTTGGTGAGAAGTGTGTGTGTGTGTGTGTGTGTGTGTGTGTGTGTGTGTGTATAAATATGCATAAAATGTGACAGATAGAAAATGACCAGAGTATACTGATAATTAGGGTCTGAGTATTGGCTTTGTCACTATAGGTCTACTGGGACTGCACTGAAAAGGAAATCTAGAAGATTCTGAAGTCAATAAGACATTTTTATAAAATCAACTATAAGTTTGTGTATACGTATGTCTCATAGGAATCTTAAGGAATGTCTGAGCATATTATATAAAATACAGGAATACTATACTCTATTTGAACCTCCCATGGCAACAGATGCTTTCAGTTTAAAAGACAATTTTGAAGAACTGATGAGAAAACATATGGTCTTTAGCAGATATGGTTGAGTAAAAAGCCACCCATAACAATGACTTAAAATAACAAGCATTTATTTGGCTCCTAATTCTGCTGGGCAGTTCTAATGTGCCGGTCGCCCTCCTGTGTTTATAGACACTCGGGTGTGGACACAGGAAAATCGTAGGCTGCCTCCACTCATTAGTTTGGGGTCTTGCACATGTCTGGGACCTCAATTGGTAGAATTAGCTAGACAGCCTCCTACCTGTATTCTCTCTCTTCCTCTTGAGGTTGTTCTCATGGCCAAGATAGAGTCCCCAAAGACAAAGTGACAGCTCACATGACCTCATGAGTCCCAAACCTGTTGTGGCACTCGCTTCTGTCGCTGCATTTTGTTGTCCAGACATACCACAAGTCAGTTCGGGTGCCTTGCACTGAGGAAATAGACTCTACACCTTTGTGAATGGCCTTCAGAGTCATTATGCCAGGGGTATGGGTCCTAAAAAGGAAACCACCATGGCCACATGATTTTGAGCTTTGAACCAAGGACCCTGGGTTGGGTGAAATATATATATTTTTAAAGTAAAAACATGTTTCTCCAGTTTGAAAAAGAGTAACGTTAAACTTTGGTTTGAGAATGTATCATATAATTTCATATCATTTATTTACTTTTACCTTCTTGTACCACAGTAATAATAGCTATCATTTACTGAGCAATCAGTATGCCAAATACTCTACAACTCATCAGGTATTTTACATACATTTACTTTTTTAAAAAAGATTTTATTTATCTATTTGACAGAAAGAGAGAGCACAAGCAGGAGTGGCAGGCAGGGCAGGCAGAGTGAGAAACAGGCTCCCTGCTGAGCAAGGAGCCCCGATGTGGGGCTTGATCCTAGGACCCTGGGATCATGAGGATCATTAAGCTGAAGGCAGCGGCTCATTCTTTTTATGGCTGAGTGATATTCCATTATATATATATACTGTATCTTTTTCATCCATTCATTTGGTGACAGACACATTTTGCTTCAATATCTTAGCTATTGTGAATAATGCTGAAATGAACATAGAAGTATATATATCTTTTCTAATGAATGTTTTTGTTTTCTTTGGATAAATGCCCAGAAATGGAATTGGATTCTATGATCTTTTTATTCAGTAGGTTGCCTTTTCATTTTGTTGATTCTTTTTTTTAATTTTTTTTGCTGTGCAAAATCATTTTAGTTTGATATAGTCTCAATAGTTTATTTTTGCTTTTGCTTCCCTGTGAGAGGAGGCAGATTCAGAAAGAGATGGCTAAAGCCTATGTCCAAGAATTTACTCATGTTCTTTTAGGAATTTTATGGTTTCAGGTCTTTTAATTAAGTTTTTTTTTAAGTTTTCATTAAATTCCCATTGGTTAACATAATATTAGTTTCAGGTATATAACTTAGTAATTCAACGCTTTCGTACACCTTGTGCTCATCACAACAAATGCATTCCTTAATTCCTATCACCTCTTTAACCATTCCCCCATTCAACTCCCCTCTGGTAATCATTAATCTGTTCTCTATGGTTAGGAAACAGAGAATAAGCATAGGAGAAAAAAGAGAGAGGCAAACCAAAAAATAGACTTTTAACTATAGTTAGCTCTTTAATGCATGTTGAGTTTGTGTGCATAGTGTAAGATAGGAGTCTGGTTTCTTCTTTTGCATGTAGTTGTCCAGTTTCCCCAACACCATGTACTGAAGAGACTGTCTTTATCCTGTTGAATATTCCTGGCTTCTTTGTTACAGTTTAATTGGCTGTATAAGCATGAGTTTATTTCTGGGTCTATTCTATTCCACTAACCTATGTATCTATTTTAGTACCAGTACCATACTGTTTTGATTATAATAGGTTTACAGTAGAGTTTGAAATCTGAGATTGTAACATCTCCAGCTTCATTCCTTCTTAAGATTGCTTTGGCTCTTCTCTGGTTTTATACATAGTTTAGCATTATTTGTCCTATTTGACTTCTACTCAGCATTGAGTTTGTAAATTGATCCACGAGAGTTCATATCATGGCAGATGGCTCATTGTCATTGCTAATGAATGGATATTCCATTATTAATTCATTCCACTGGGGTGAACATCTACATAGTTTCCAGTGTGGGGCTGTGAGAAATAATGCTGCTATGAATACTTGAATACTTATTGTTTTATAAATGTATGCCCATTTCTCTTGTGAATATACTTAGGAATGAATTTTTGGGGACATGGATTGTGCATGTTTTCAACATTGGCAGAAAATATCAGTTTTCAAAAGTGGTTACTTCTTCACACTCACATCAGAAGTATATGACAGTTCCTAACACTTGCTATGTTCTACCTCTTTCTTTTTAGATAGTGTGATTACCTCTTACTTAAAATACTGTAATAACTGAAGTTTCCTATGATTAATATGTATAATCAATTGTAAGTTTTTAGGTTAACAATTCCAAGAAGATATTTTTAAAAAAACAAAACTTCTGATTATTGCAAGGAAGATATATTGGAACCCACGTTTATGAAAACAGAACACAAAAAAGTTATAGACTTAACATAAAAGTGAAGGCAGCTGGTTTGTGTTCATTTTTTGGCCTTCTTCCTCATCTTATCAAACAGTACTGGCTAACTCATGCTTTATATTCATTAAAAAAACTTTTTAATTCAATAATCTTTCCTTTTTATCAGTGTTTTCAATGGCTTTATTTTCTTTCCTAAATTTGATCATGGTCTGATGAAAGTTAGAAAACAATCCTTTCAAAGCAGTCTGTGCATTACAGTCTTAACACCAGTTCTATGTAGAAGAAACATCTGTGGTTTCCTTTTCTTAGCATATGCTTAAGTTTCCCTATACATGCAAGTTCCCCTTTTGCAACTCAAGAAATAAAGCATTTCTCAAATAATAAGCCTCCAGAGAGTGAATGGTTTTTGGAAAAATTAAAGTTTTCATCAATATTTGATTAGGGAGTTATGATTGATAAAGTCAATAGTAGCATTTTTGTGAATTGCTCAATAAATTATAAATAGGTAAGAAGGGGCGCCTGAGTGGCTCAGTCAGTTAAGCGACTGCCTTCGGCTCAGGTCATGATCCTGGAGACCCAGGATCGAGTCCCTTATCAGGCTCCTTGCTCAGCGGGAAGCCTGCTTCTCACTCTCACTACCCCTGCTTGTGTTCCCTCTCTGGCTGTGTTTCTCTCTGTCAAATAAATAAAATCTTAAAAAAAAAATAGGTAAGAAAAAGTTAAAATAATACAAGTTTTAGGAAGACAGTATTTATTATTCTACATAAACAATGGTGGTAAGACTTTAAAAGTTGGTGTTTCTCCGTTGTATGTATTATGTTGCAAAGGGCTTTAAAATCAAGAATATAGTCATTTTCAGATGTTATTCATGATTTTGTTTTGATTACATAAGTTGGTTCATTTCTGTAACCTTAATGGAAAGATCAAAGGAAGTATTGTACATTGTACAGTTTAACCACTAATTATTTTAATTATTCCTTTAAATAGTCATTTAAAAGGAGACTATTCATATTCATATGCAGGTCACGACTTTTTGAATAGTGTATTTTAATCTTACGGGTGAACGGCAGAGGGTATGAGCAAAATGTCTTTTAAACATGTAAGCTATTTTGGGGGGAACACCAAAAAATAAAAAATCACCTAAAACAAATACCAAACAATATGGAAAATACTAAGATCTCTAAAGAAAAAGAAACATTAAATGTAACTTTTCCTAGGCATTACCATATTAACATGTTTAGCATCGTACATGGCATTTAAGTTCCCAATGAGTGATAATCAAGAGAAAAAAACCCTGTTAAGTGTGTTATTAGTTCTGTTTTACAAATGAAGATATTTAAATGCAAAGGAATTAGAACAAATAATTTGCCAAATCACCCAGCTAATGGTTTTCAGATGGAGGAGAACAATTGAAATGCCTTTTTTTTTTTTTTTTAGAAATGCCATTTTTTAACTGACCTAGACATGCAGAGGAACTTAGTGAAGGCAAAGCCATCAACAGAAATGAGGAAAGAGATTGTGACAAAAGCAGGAAGATGTCCTAGACCTCAGCAAGTACACTTTACATTAAAGAGACTCTTGGAGATATCGCATGACATTGAAAGCTTAAGGTTCAAATGTTGAAAGGTGATTCATGCTTAGAAAGAGCATGAGAATTTGCCAAAACAGAAAAGATGTTGGCTTGGATTGTAAGTTTTGTGATAAAAAGAGGAAGGCAAGTAGTATTTGAATTACCCTTGATACAATTATTTTTATAAATAAATAAAACATTTTGTCTTATTTAGCTTGGGCTGCCATAACAAAATACCATAGACTGGGTGATTTAAACAACAGAAATTTATTATTCTCAGTTCTGGAGATGCTGGCAAGGCAGGTTTACTTCTGATGAGTTTCTTATTTTTTAAGTGACTATCATCTTCCTGTGTGATCACATAGATTCTTGTTTGTGAGCTTGCAGTAAGGACCCTAATCAATCCTAAAAGATCAGGGTCCCACTTAAGTTACCCATTTTAAGGGTAGAGACACAGTTATCCATCCATTCTGAGCCCCTGGTGGTCAAAAGTAACCCCAAAGACATTAACTACCTCACTCTTCCAGAAATTAAGTGGCTTCTTGTAGGAATTTCACATGATGTCTCAAAAGTTTTCAGGAAGGAAGCAAAAGGGATATGAAGAATGGCAAAAATTTCTCATTAAAGGAATTCCTGGAGCTATTTAGTGATATTGAAAGGGTAAAGGATAAAATATTAGAAAGGGTTCCACCCTTGGAAAGGAGTGAGTCACTGTGAGCTTGCACCATCAAAACTTGGACGAAACCATCATTCTATCAGTAACTAGAGTGAAGGATGGGACAAGAAGGATTTAAAGTGCTATAGAATAGGTATCTCATATATTATCATATGTATATTATATATCAGATATGTGTGTATATGTGTGTGTGTGTGTATATACATATATATGCACATACACACTTGTTTATCTATACATTTTATAAGACTATGACCATCAAAGGTGATTAGATGAGCAGAACCTGAGATTCCTAGATTAAAGTTGTGGCCCCTGAAAGGTCTAAAGTTATCTCAGGCCTGTAGAATTGTTGCTCTCTCCGCAACACTGGTACGGGGGAGGGATAACTGGACCAGCCTGTTACCCTCCGGGGGCTGAGCGAGATGGTAAGTGTCGATGGCCCGGCCACCCCCCTGAAACCGGGAAAGAAACCACACCGAGCCGGGAGTTGAGTCAGCCATAAAGGCGCAGCAATCTCACTTTAGGCAAACAGTTGGTTCTGTCTATCTTGCTCTCTCTGCTTCTCTTTCTCCCTTGCTGCTTTCTTTGTTCCTCTGTTCGCTTCGCTTCTGTCTCTCTTTGCAGGCTCTCTCTATTCCTGTTTGCAGGCTCCCTTGCTGTTTGCCAGCTCTCCTGCTCTCTCCTCTAAGGCTCTCTTGCTGCTTCCTCGCAGGCCCTCTGCCTTTCTCTCTCTCTCAGTCTCTCTGCAGGCTCTCAGTCTCTCTCTGTCTCACGGTTTTTTCTCTTCGCTCTGCTTTCCTTCTTTCTCTCTCAGTCTCTCAGTTTCTCTCCATCTCACGGCTTCGTCTCTCTTGACTGTCAAGGGTCCCAGCCTTTTATTATTCCCACATGAGGAAGTTGGGTGGTGCAGTTAAATCTTTAACTGCTTTTGTACCCAACCTAGAGACAGGATTAGTATTGTTACTGGAGGGTAGAGTGATTGCTTAAACTCACAGAAGTTGAGACCATTGAGGCACAGGGATCAAGAAATATAGATAAGAGATACAGAGATATGATTACCGCGTGGAGGATTAAATGGAACTATGTCTTGAATAAGCACACCAAGGACATATTGCCCAGACCCACAGGGTAAGTGGCTTTTCGGATTCTAGGCGGGGAAAGCCCAGAGGGGCTTTCATTCACATTCACAGGTACCTCCACCAGAATTTCTGGTGGCTTGGGCATGGAGGGAAGGGCAGATCATTCACCGTCCCGGACATAGAATCCCCTGGCTCTCAGCAGAAGCAAAAGCAAATTCTCCATGGCACAAAGTATCCTCAGGGTTGCCACTCATGTTCCCAAATGATTAAAGTCAATCAGGAGCTCATATAGCACTGTAAGTGTGAGTCAGCAAAAGCAAACAAGCAATCAAATTTAGATACCTAATTATGTGATATAGGAATATCAGATATAGAATATAAATTACTGTATAACTCTTTGAGGAAATGAAAGATGTAATAAGATGAGTAAGCAACATTTGAAGTTATCAAAAATAGCCAGATATTTGAAAAGTAAAAGTTTATTTTGGCCTCTGATATGCCTAGTTTTTTAATATTGGGACTGTTCTAGAAGATAAAGATACAGTTTCTATATATAAATACATACAAAAAATAATTGAAAAACTAATAGGGGAATGACATCACAAAGATGGAAATGTTATTGTTCCTGGCTTTTTTCTCTGCAAAAGAAGGACAACTAACAACTATTCAAAAACAAGTCATCACTGAAAGACTCCTAGAACACAGGGGATGAGGATAACAGGCTGCATTAGAAGGTAAGAGAAGCAGTTACATTATTGAATCCATTGTTCCTCTCCTAGGCCAGTAGAGTACCATGTAGAGAGGTCTTCCTTGAATCTTCAGTGTTTCAAATCCAATTCAAAAGGAGAACCCAGGGAATACAACCAATAACCAGCATTGTGGCTTGCTTTGCAGCAGTCCCTACTCTGATCTTGCACTGCAGAAATTGCAAGGGTATCTGCAGGGAATCTGACTGTGAGAGAGAAGAGGGGAGGGGCTTGCAGGATACAGTACATGGATCACACCTGCAGTACCCAAGTTATAATCCCTACCAGCAGCTTTGTTCATCTGTAGAACCGAGTTGGGAGCTCACTCTAACTCTAACCAGCTCACTCTAATGAAGTCAGCTGAGTACAGATGTGTCTGGTTTGGATCCCCAGACAAGAAGCCTTGCCTGCCCTGGAGTTTTGCCCTCGTCCAGCCAACTTAGAATGCAGTTTGGCTGAGTTAAGACAGCAAACAAAGAGCTTCACCAGCTTTAGAGGAGAACATGCCTCAATATAATAAAGACCATACAAAATAAGCCCATAGCTTCTTCATCATACTCAGTGGTGAAAGGTTGAAAGCTTTCCCTCTAAGATTAGGAGCAAGACAAATGAAGTGTGCTGCCCCCTCTCACCACTTACTTAACACAGTACTAGAAGTCCTAGCTAGAACAATCAGGCAAGAAAAAGAAATAAAAGTTGTCAGAATTGCAAAGGAAGAATTAAAACTTCTTTAATTTGCAGATGACATGATTTTAAAAATAGAAAATCATTAAGAATCAACTAGAAAGCTGTTAGATCTAGTCAATGAATTCCTCAAGTTTTAGATACAAAAATCAATAGTGTTTCCAGGCACTAGCAGTGAGTTTTCTAAAGAAGAAATAAAGAGATCAATTTCACCTGCAATGGTATCAAAAGCAATAAAATGTTTAGGAATAAATTTAACTAAAGAGGTGAAATATTTCTACTCTGAAAACAGTAAAACATTGATGAAAAAGCTGAAGATAAAAATAAATGGAAAGATACCCTGTGTTGATGGATTACAGGAATTGACATTGCTAAAATGTTAATAGTACTGAAAGCCATCTAGAGATTCAAGGCAAGCCTTATTAGGATACCAGTGACATTCTTTACAGAAATAGAAAGAAAATAATACTAAAATTTATATAAAACCACAAATAACCCTAACTAGCAAAAGGAATCCTAAGAAAGAAGAACCAAGCAGGAGGCATCATACTTTCTGGTTTCAAACTCTAGTATAAAGCTATAGTCATCAAAATAGTATGGTATGCCATAAAAGCAAATAGACCAATAGAACAGAATTGAGAGCCCAGAAATTAACCCAAGCATATACAGTCTAATATTTGACAAGGGACCCAAGAATATTGAGTGGAGAAAAAACAGTCTTTTCAATAGATAGTGCTGGAATAACTGGGTATTCATATGTGAAACATTAAATGATACCCATCTTATACCACTCACAAAAACTAACACAAAATTTACATAAAAGTAAACACAAAATCAACACAAAAATTACCATGGATTAAAGACTTCAATGTAAGATCTGAAACCATGAAATTTCTAGAAGGAAACACAAGAATAAAATTCTTGGTAATGATTTTTTGGATATGACACACCTAAAGCACGAGTAACAAGAAAGAAACATCAAACTAAAAAGTTTCTGCATAGCAAAATAAAACATCAATAAGATAAACATCCCAACCTATAGGATGGGAAAAATATTTATAAACCATATATCTGGTAAGGGGTTAATATTCAAATATATGAAGAACTCAAATAAGTAAATAGCAAAAAACCCCAAATAGCAAAAAAAAAACCCCAAATGGGCATAGAAACTGAATAGACATTTCTTCCAAGATATACAACTGGCCAACAGAAACATGAAAAGGTGTTCAACATCACTGATTATCAGGGAAATGCAAATCAAAGCCGTAATAGATACCACCTCACACCTGTTAGTTTGGCTACTATGGAGAATACAAAAACATTGGCAAGGATGAGAAGGAAAGAAAACCCTTCTGCAGTGTTGGTGGAAAGTTAAATTGATTGTTACGGAAAATAGTATAAAAGTTACTAAAATCTGTTAACTATAATTACCACATGATACAGCAATTCCACTGCTGGGTGTGTATCTGAAAGAGTTGAAATTGAGATTTTCAAAACATATCCACACTTCCATGCTCACTGTAGCATTATTTGCCATAGTGAAGAGCAGCCTAAATGTCCATTAACAGATAAGTAGTTAAAGAAAATGTGATGTGTTCATATGGTGGAGTACTATGTAGCCTTAAAAGGAAATCCTGCCATTGGTGACAACATGGATGAATGTGGAGCACTTCAGCCCAAGTGAAATAAGTCAGACATGGAAGGCCCAATACTACATAATACCACTTACATAAGGAATTTAAAATAGTCAAATGCATAAAAGCAAAGAGAGGTATGGTGATTGTCAGGAGCTGGAGGAAAGAGGAAATAGAGAGGTATAAAGTAATTTCAATAATGCTAGATAAGTGAGTCCACAAGATCTTGAGTACATCTCAGTCCCTCTAGTTAATGATGCTGTTTTGTATACTTGAAAATTTGCTAAGAGGATATATCTTATGTGTGTGGTGTTTTTTTTATCATGTATAAAAATAATGATAAGGTGGGAAGAAGCTTTTGGAAGTGATAGATATGTTTATGGCATAGTGATAATGTCATGAATGTCCACTTAACTCCAAACTCATCAAGCTGCATATGTGAAAAATGTGGAACTTTTTGTATGTCAATCATGCTTCCATGAAGTGATTTAAAAAAATTTATGTAGTTTCCACATTAATGTGTTTAAGGATTAAAAACCACATAACTTCAATAGATATCAAATAAGTGTTTAATACTTTCCACACTCATTTGCAATAAAACTTTTATCAAACTATTAATAGAAAGAAATTTCTTTAATCTCTTAAGGAGTACCAAAAACAAAACAAAACAAAACAAAACAACAAAACAAAAAAAACCTAAAATCCCTACAGCAAACATAGTTCTTAATTGTAAATCAGTAGAGGCATTAACTTTAAAACTAAGAAATAAGCCAAAGATGCTACTTTTACTGCAGCTATACAACCCTATACTGGAGGTTGCAGAAAGAGCAGCAGGGAGAGAGATACAAAGACTATGAGGATTGCAAAGGAAAAAAAAATGCTCTCATTTTTTGGCATATAAATATAACAGTAGAATTTGTGGTATAATAGCAACAATTAAAACTTGCATTTATATATAACAGTCAAAAATTTATAAAACATAATGTTGAAAGAAAAATAATACATTAGTAACAAATAATATGTGGTACTTAGGAATAAATATAACAATAAATGTGCAAGACTTAGGTGGAGAAAAGTGTAACAGTCTTAATTTATTTTAAAATGTAAATTAAAATATGTAATTATTTTTATAAATAGGGTTAATATTGTAAAAATGTGAATTCTTCCATGTTGCTCTATAGATTAAATGAAATTTTAATCCAAATCTCAACAGACTTTTGAGAAAAGCTTTATAAGCTTGTTTTAAATTTTAATGGAAGATCATATACCCAAGAATATCAAAGAGACTTGTAAAGAAAAAAAGAGAATGGTAAATGTGTTAGCTCTACCAGGTAGGAAGAGTGATAATAAATTTGTAGTACTTAGTTTAGATTAGTATGACAGGCAAACTGACCAATGGAACAGACTCAGAAGAACCCCAACTTTAATGGCTTACAACACAGAAATTTATTCTTTTGCAGTTTTAGAATCTAGAATTCTGAAATCAAGGTGTCGGCAAGTCTCCTGGGAAGTCTTCAGGGAAGAATTCTTTCCTGTCCCTTCCAGCTTCTGCTGATTGTTGACAATCTTTGGTGTTCTTTGGTTTGCAGTGGTGGCATTCCATTGTCTGTCTCTGTTGTCATGTAGTTTCCTTCCCTGTGTCTCCTCTGTGTGTGTGTCTAATTTTTCCTCTTTGATGTTTCATCAGTGATTGGTTTGGGGACCACCTTAATCCAGTGTGACCTCATCTTAATTTGGTCATATCCACAAAGACCCTATTTCCAAAGAAGGCACAGGTCACAGGTTTTGAGTGGAGATGAACTTCGGGGAACACTATTCAACTCAGTTCAACATGAAGGAAATTATTGGTACATCTTTTGACTATTTACTGTAAAGAGAATGAGAAGATAACATAAAAACTGAGAGAAGATGTTAGTAATATAAATAATGGGCAACTTTATATAAATATACTATACATAATATATAAATAATTGCTGTGACTCAATAAGAAAGATAAATAAACCCAATAGGAAAATTGCCTATGGTCATAAATATGCAGTCTCACAGAAGAGAAAACATACATAGTAGGTTATCTAATGAATGTGTGCCAAACCTTCTTAGTAAGCAGGGAAATTCAAATTAACATCACAATAAAATACTATTTTACTTATGGGGTCTGAAAATACCAAGTGTTGGTGAGAATGTAGCATAATAGAATATATCTAGGAATAAACTTAACCAAAGGGGTAAAGGGCCTATACTCTGAAAACTATAAAACACTGATGAAAGAATTTGAAGACAACAAAAAGAAATGGAAAGACATTTCATGGTCATGATTAAAAGAACAAATATTGTTAAAATGTCTGTACTGCCCAAAGCAACCCATAGATTTAATGCAGTCCACATCAAATTACCAACAGCATGTTTCACAGAACTAGAACAAACAATCCTAAAATTTGTATGAAGTGCCAAAAACCTCAAATAGACAGCAATCTTGAAAAAGAGAAGTAAAACTGGAGGTATCACAATTCCAGACTTCAAGTTACATTGCAAAGCTCTAGTAATCGGAACAATGTGGTACTGGAGCAAAATATAGACACATATATAGATGAAACTGAATAAAAACAAGCAACCCCCCCACAATTATATGGTCAATTAATCTTCCACAAAGCAGGAAAGTATCTAATATGAAAAGGACAGTCTCTTCAACAAATGGTGTTGGAAAAACTGGACAGCAACAAATGAAAGAATGAAATTGGACCATTTTCTTATGCCATACACAAAAATAGTCTCAGGATGGATTAAAGATCTAAATGTGAAACCCGAAACCATAGAAATCCAGCAAGAAAGTACAGTCAATAATGTTGCTGACATTGGCTGTAGCAACATTTTTCTGCCTACATCTCATGAGGCAAGGCAGATAAAAGCAAAAAGAAACATGTAGAACTACCTCAAAATAAAAAGCTTCTGCACAGTGAAGGAAATAATCAACAAAACTAAAAGGCAACCTACTGAATGGGAGAAGATCTTTATACCTGACATATTTGATAAAAGGTTAGTATCCAAAATATATAAAGAACTGATAAAACTCCACACCTAAAATACAAATAATTCAGTTATAAAATGGGCAGAAAACACGAAGAGACAGTTCTCCAAAGAAGACATCCTGATAGCTAACAGACACCTGAAAAGATGCTCAACATCACTCGTCATCAGGGAAATGCAAGTAAAAAGTACAATGAGAAATTACCTCATTATTCTGATGAATGGCTAAAATAAAAAACACAAGAAACAATAAGTGCTAAATAGGATGTGCAAAAATAGGAACTCTCTTCTACTATTGGTAGGAATACAAACTGGTACAGCCACTGTGGAAAACAATAAGTAGTTTCCTCAAAAAGTTAAGGATAGAACTACCATACAATCCAGCAATCACACTACTGGGTATTTACCCCCAAAATACAAAAACACTAATTTAAAGGGATACATGAACTCCTGTGTTTATTGCAGCATTATTTACAATAGCTACGCAATGGAAACAGTTCAAGTGTCAATCAATAGATGAATGGATAAGGAAGATGTGGTATAGTATACACAAAGGAATATTATTTAGCCATAAAAAAGAATGAGATCTTGCCTTTTGCAAGAATATGGATGGAGCTGGAGAGTATAATGCTAAGTGAAATAGGTCAAAGAACGATAAATACCATATGATTTCACTCATATGTGGATTTAAAGAAAGAAAACGAAATAACCAAGGGGAAAAAATAGAGAGGCACACACAAACAAAGAAATACGTTTTATTACAGAGAACACACTTATGGTTACCAGAGGGAAGGTAGGTGGAGGGATGGGTGAGATGGGTGACAGAGATTAAGGAGTGCACTTGCTGGGATGCATGGAATTGTTGAATCACTAAATTGTATATCAGAAATTAATATAATATTGCATGTTAAAAAATAAAATAAAAATTAAAAGAGTGTAGTACAATAGAACCTCTCATATTTTACTAGTGAGATTGTTCATAAAAGCATTATTTTTAACAGAATGACATTAGAAGTAGCCCAATATTTTTTTGTTGGGATAATAGCTATATTGTGATATATTCACTAAATGTACTATTGTACAACAATAAAAAAATGAATTAACTATAGGTACACAAGACAGAAAAGTTGAGGGTTCAACCAAGCAAAATTATTTGATATATACATATACAATCAATACATTTTTTTTAAAAGCAAGGGAATGATAAATATAAAATTCAAGATAATGGTAACCTTCAAGGAAGAGCCAGAAAGTTAAGACAGAAAAGGAACATACAGATATTGGTAATATTCTAGTTTTTGGTGGTAGGTTTATATGTGTTCATTTTATTAGGCACCCTACAGCAGATGTGTATTACACATGCTTTGTGCATAGCAGATATTTCATGATATAAATAAAACAAAATTCATATATTTTTAAGTGTCATGTATGGGAATCCAAATATATTCAACACTTTGAAAATAACCACATTTTCACTGCAGTGTTGATGGGTCAGGATTTAAGCAATCATTAGAACGTACTGGCAAATATTATACTTCCTGGATTCCCACTGTCAGTACTGGAATCGTGACCCTGCATTTATTAGCTGTAGGATTTGGGGAAAGTTTCTTAACTTCTCATTACCTCCATGTCCTTGTCTTTAAAATGAAATGAGACCTGCTTTACAAGGTCATTGTGAATATTATGTGAAAGAATGGGGCAAAGCTCCTAGTACACAGCGGCTTGAACATATGGTAAGTGAATACGACCCATGTATATTAGATCAGAGGTCTAAAATGTGGTCACATACCTGCTCTCTTGCACTCCTGCCATTGCCCTGAGTAGGCGTCGCCTGTGGGTAGCTGCCTTTCTCTTTGCCTGGACTCCAGAATAAGCACCTATGAGTCCAAAGCACGATAAGGAGACAAGGTCAAGTGGGCCTGCAGTCTGAGGCAGAGCTGCCCATCAGATCCCAACCTAGATGCATTAATGTCCACCCAATATGCGGTTAGAGAACTGAGAATAAATAATTGTTTTTGAGGGTAGGAGTCTTAGAGTATTTTGTTTGCAAAAGTAGTTGACTAGGGACATCTGGTTAGCTCAGTTGGCTAAGCATCTGACTTTGGCTCAAGCTATGGTCCCAGGTCTTGGGATCCAACCCCTATTTGGGCTGCCCCACTCAGTGGGGAGTCTGCTGCTTTCTCCCCCTCTGCTCCTCCCTGTGCTCATTCTTTCTTTCTGTCAAAAAAAAAAAGTGGTTGACTGACATATGAGATGCTATTATTATTATAGTAATAATTATTAAAGGAGCTCACTGATACCTGAGATCCTACTCTTAAAATAATGATTATTATTGGTGTAATAATAACTATATAGGTATTTCAAAGATAGTCATCCCTGCAGGGTTTATCTCACTCAAGTTTTACCTAGGGAAGTTAGATTTAGTGGCTTAAAGCCTTGGAAATTTTTAGTTTCTATCTTGAGCAGCTGCCTCAAGCATAAATGATCTTGCTCCCATTGACCTTGTCCCCGCTCTAGCTCCTGAACACATGGACTTGGATCAGCTTTGCTTCGGCATGCTGCCGTTGTCAAAAAGGCCTGACAGTAGAGGAGAGACGCCATTCCTAGTTCAGTAAACAGCCCTGTAACTAGCTGCTTGACATCCCTCTTATGAATGTCTCTGTTTATTGTTAGAGCATCACATCATTCACAAAACAGCTATGCACAAACCATCTTGACGATCTGCATTGCACCCTGTCTGCTATCCAGGGTCAGGATTATGTTGCCTCTTGTGCAATGAAGGGCCCTAATCTCAGAACAGTTACAGTGACTTCCCCAAGGTCACAAAGCTTTGAAATGATACAGGTGGACTCAAATCTGCAACTTCTCATGCCAACTACTGGCTTCTTTCCCTGCTTCATTGATGCCTTTCAGTATGTCCAGTTTTCTTCCTTGAGAATATACACTTCTAACAGATTGTGTCACCAGCAGATTGGGTCATTCTTTTATATCATACTGGTGCCATGGAAAGTGTGCTAAGGCAGAGGCAGGCACTTATTCCTACATCAGCCACGGGAAGTCAGATAAGCATACAGATTCCAAAACAATACCTTCTGGGGCTCTCAGTCTTTGTTGATTTCTCAAAATGTGTTTGGTTAGAAGATCTGAAGGTAGAAGGTACAGAGAGGGTTAGGGAAGAATCCTTACTTAAAGTAACTTAGAATTATCTGAACTCATTCACTAGCCTAGGTATTAATGAGAGATTACAGAATCAATGCGCTGAGCCCTCTTTTCATAAACTTAGTTGGAAATTAAGGTATCATATGAAATGAATTGATAAATGAATTTAACACATTTTCTTTAAAACTTACACACAAAAAGGGAAGAAAGTAATGGAGGCTTTCCAAGGGATTGCCTCTGTTAAAACATAATCATATGTTCTTGTTGGTGAAATCCTTTTAAGTAATGTTGCATTATTTTACACCACACACCTGATTTTTACCAAATACAACTGTAAGAGTTTCCAAAACAGTTTCTTCTTGTGGAAAGAGAACCAGCTTCTGTGATTCCGTGTTCGAGGTAAAGGCTTGGGCATTTGCCCGTCTAAATTGCTGTCTCATTTCCACCACTTGCTGGTTGGGTGACTTGAACAAGGGACAAGATCTCTAGACATAAGTTTCTCATCTATAAAATGAGACAATAAGATTTTTTCTTATATGGGGCGCCTGGGTGGCTCAGTTGGTTGGGTGACTGCCTTCGGCTCAGGTCATGATCCCGGAGATCCAGGATTGAGCCCCACATCGAGCTCCCTGCTCGGCAGGAAGCCTGCTTCTCCCTCTCCCACTCCCCCTGCTTGTTTTCCCTCTCTGGCTGTGTTTCTCTCTGTCAAATAAATAAAATCTTTAAAAAAAAGAAAAAGATTTTTCTTATAGTTTCTATGAATATTAAGGAAGATGATTCATGCACAATGCTTAGGTAACGAACTAGTAGGTGTTCAAATGCTCGCAATTTAGTTGGGTGTGATCTTTGACAAGTGAATCATCTGTATCAATTGCCTCACCTGAACAGTATATGGTACAGACTGTTTGACCTGAGTATGATATGGTAGTTAAGAGACCATATTTGAGTCAGATTGGTTAGGTTTCAGAGGCCATGGGCAAGTACCAGAACATCTCTAGGCTCTGGTGCCCTTTTCTCTTAAATGTTAAAAACAACAGAATCTACCTTATAAGGTTATTTCGGAGATTGAAAGAGAAAGTGCATGGAAAACACTTAGAACAATGCCTTACATGTGTCAATACTTAAAAAATGGTAGTGCTCATACAACAGTGACTGAGTTGGAATAAAGATCCAAAGTTTATTACGCTTGTCTCCCTTGATCTGAAAGAGTTGACTCTCTAAACCTCTAATGAGAATATTTTGAAATCAAGCCATTGACATCTTTGTGCTGTTAGTTGCCTGTCCCTGGGTTGTTAGTCTCTGGCTCCTGCTGAGTAGCTCGCCTGCCCTTGGCTTCAGGCCCTCCCTCCCTAAGGGGCATGCTTGGGGCTGAGCCACAGTCCACACACACAGTGGGTACCACGGCTCACAGGTGCTGTGAATATGTTGCTTAGAACACATTCTCCTTCAGAGTTCCTCTTAGCTGTCATTCCAGAGGGGTTTGAAGATGCCCCTCAAAAGTCCCTGCCCCCTGCATTAGATTCTATGTTTCTGACAATTCTGGAATTCCATTTCTGTGCATGCCTTTCCCTAGCCCAGCCACATATTATCATCTCTCATCCCTTATCTGTACCTATTTCATCCTAACCTGTAAAAATCCAGGCCTATCTCTCTTTAAAGGTCTAGCTAGAAACATTTCTTTCTTCACAACTAATCGGAAATTCTCTCCTGCGTCTAAACTTCTCATGATCATTCCAAAAAAACACAAAAACAAAAAAACTCTGAATTCTCTACCATGGCCCGTAGGATTCCATGTGATCGTGTGATCTGTTCTCGTCTCCTCTCTGATACCATCTCCTGCCTCTGTTCTTTAGTCAAACAAGCCTTCTGTCTGTTCCTTTAGGATTCCAAGTTCATTATCATCGTATTGCTTTAGTACTTACTGTTCAACTCTGCCTGGACAGCTTTCTCCCAAAATCATTTTCTGCTCTTCTTTTTTCCCCTTTCATTTTTAAGCCTTCAAAGAGCACTTTCCTGATCTCCAATAAAAAACAAAACAGAACAAAAACCCACTTTCATTCTGGTCACTCTTGCACAGTTGTTAAGCAGCAGGTGATTTTGTGCCCCCAGGAGATACTGGAAAATGTCTGCAGGTATTGCTGGTTGTCATAACTAAGAAGGTGCTACCGGTATTTAATAGCCAGGGATGTTGCTTAATTCCCCACAACAAATAATTATCTTGCACAATATATCAGTGGTGCGAAAGTTGCAAAATTGCATCTAGAATGTAGACTTGTTTCATTTTCTTTAAGGAATTTGACATTCTTTGAAACTATCTTGTTCACCCATTCTTTTTCTGGTTTTACCTATCCCCTGATTTAGGACACAGCTCCATGAGAGCAGGAATCTTGTCTGTCTTGGTCAGTGTTGCATTTCCAGTGTCTGCTATGATGTCTGACATTTGGTAGAAGCTTTAATAGTTATATTAATAAAATAGTGAATAAATTCCGGCAGAAATTTACCATGCATAGTACTTAACCATAGTGGGTCATGTGTGTGTTTGTGTCTGTGTTAGTTATTTGTGCTTGTTCTTCGATTACATAGTGGCAAGGATATGACCCCAAAATGACAAGCATGATGAATAAATATAGGTTGACTGAAATTAACTCATTAGGAGAACGTACTAAAGGAAACATACTTTGCTTTTCCCGTGTGTCTAACTTTCTGTGTAGCAAACCTCTGTGCCATGAGCTGCTGCTTTTCTTTCCTTTTTTTCATTTTATTTATCTGAGAGAGTGAGAACAGGGGGAAAAGCAGAGGAAGAGTGAGAGAAAGAATCTCAAGCAGACTCCACGCTAAATATGGAGCCCGACACAGGGCTCTATTCCAGGACCCCAAGGTCATTACTTGAGCGGAAATCAATAGTCAGTCACTCAACCCAATGAGCTACTTAAGCACACCTGGGCTGCTGGTTTTCTTAACTGTGCTTTGTCTAGATTGCTGTAGTGTTCTTAGTACATTTAATTCTGATTTTTTTATAACCGTGTTTTTAGCTACCTAAAAAGTTAATGAAACCTAATCTACATTCACATAATTTCTGAGAACACATTAGAATTCCCAACAACAACCTTTTGAAGCCAGGTTAACCAACTCTTTTTGTTCAGACTTTGGAATATCACCCCCACTCTCTGCACAGCGGGTCCCACAGCTCATAGTCGCTGCCAGTATGTTGCTAAATATCCTACATCTCTGCATATGTGATGTTCGAAATCCTGAGAACATGTTAATGCATTGAGATTAATTCTAAAGTGTCATTGTATTAAAATTCAGAAGTGTACCTGTCTGCTCTCTGAAAACCAGGCAGATGAGAGCAAGCTTAATGAAATGCCATTGGTGTCTCTTTGGTTTAGTTTGCCTAAGAAGAGAATAGCATATAGTGGTGAAAGCAATGTGTGTAATATGCATCAGTGCTGTCCAGTGTAGGATAGTTTCAACAATTACTATAAGCATGAGAGAATGTGGAATTGGGCTTTACTTGTTCTCATGGAATTGAGGCACTGTACACCTTTGTTTGAAAGGGAGCCATCTAAGTGTATCCATATGAGTTTATTAAGCCTTCTGTGCCTTCATCACTCCCACATTTCTCCTGCGGTCTCTGTAAGCAGAAGATTAGATGCATTCCTGCATTCATAAAAACAGGGAACTGTGTTGTAGGTTTCTTCCCTTCCTCTGGAAGGAGGGCAAGGAATTCCAGAAGATCATGTACATACTGAGTGTATGAGATCAAGCTTGATAATTGTGTTGTTTAACTTTCCTATATTCCTGTTAAATCTTTTCCTGATTGTACTAAATGTACATCATCCTTCTTTTCTGATGTTGGACTTGTCTATTTTTCATCTGGCAGTTGTCATTTTCTACTTTATGTGTTTTGAATTATTAGGGTTGTAGTTGTTTAGAACTGTATACCTTCTTAGTGAATTAAATTGTTATTTAGTATTAAATGATTACTATTTGTACAAAATTATTATTTTGTCCTAAAGTTTAGTATGATTACTTCTATACCCACTGTCTTTCAGTTAACATTTACCTGATACATCCTTTATCTTTTAACCTTTCTGAGTTTTTAGATTTAACACCTATAAATGGCAGATAGTTGCCAGAGTTTTAGAAATCAGGCAATTTTGTATAACTAGACTAGAGAATTTGCTAGAAGGTTAAACCCATTTACATTCATATGATTTCTAATATATTTGCACTAACTGCTGTCATCTTATGCACTGTAAGTCTTGCTTTTCTTTCTTTCTTTTTCCTTCTTTGTTATTTTAGATTGATGAAATTTTGTTTTCTTCACTCCATTTTATCCTTTGATTTGTTTGGAACTTCTATGTCATATATCTATTATTGTTGTAATGACCCAAGCTATTGTAACTTGCCTACCTATCTTAATGACATCTGAAATTAATCAATATCTTTATCACACTGCTGAATAATAGAAACTTCAAGCATTTTCCTCAGATCATCTTCCTCCCAACTTACATATTACCATTTTCTATGTTTTAGTTTTAATCACTCCCAAATTAGGCAATACTATTACATTCTTTTTTTTTTTAAGATTTTATTTATTTATTTGACAGAGAGAAACACAGTGAGAGAGGGAACACAAGCAGGGGGAGTGAGAGAGGGAGAAAGTAGGCTTCCCACCGAGCAGGGAGCCCGATGTGGGGCTTGATCCCGGGTCTCTGGGATCATGACCTGAGCTGAAGGCAGTTGCTTAACCAACTGAGCCACCCAGGTGACCCAATACTATTACATTCTTTCTGTTAGCGATTTTTTATATTTACCCACATATGTGGCAGTATCTTTTCTCACATTTCTTCCTGCAACTCAGCATGTGATATAATTTTCCATCTACTTGATATACATCTATTAGATTTTTTTTTAGTGAGAGTTAGAGCCTTCAAAAAATCACTCAGTTTTAGTGGTATGACTATTACTCTCAGAATAGTATGTGTGAGAAAATTCTTGGTATTATTAATGATTACACTTTGAAGTAAATTTAACTGTTTTTCTATTTCAAGTTTCTGGATGCTGTATATTAAAGGGAACGGAAAGATCACAAGTGGAGCTATTTAAGAAACAGAAGCACAATTATTACTATTAGGGTGATGTGATGTTGTCATTTTCCTGATTAAAATTGGTAACTATCAAGAAGTTCTTATGGTTTATCCTAATATTATAGCTATTTATATATGAATATACAAATGCAGAGAGAATGAGCCCCCAAGATTGGTAATAATCTTACTTATTTTACAATATTTTAATTGATCCAAACTGCTTTTTTATTGGTGGACCATAACAAGAAAATACAAATTTGAGCATAAAATTAACATAATCATCTGATTATTTCCCATATTTGGCACTCTACACTTTAATCTAGACTCTGTTATGCTATTTAAAAATGTAATAAACATTCCTAAATATTTGAGATGATTTTGAAATGAGAATTTCAGGTATGTTCTAAAGGTCTAATGTGTTGTAAAAAGACAAAGTATAAAGGCAGAGGGAGGGGGTTAGACTACAAATCAATTTTATCCTATAAAGATAGGATAACTGAATAATAAAATTAATAATAAAGTAAACTTAATGATAAAGTAAAACATTTTTTTTAATTCATTACTCTTTTTCTTTTCTTTTTTTTTTATTGTTACTAAAATTTTTTTTTCAGTGTTTCAAGATTCATTCCCCATTCCCCACACCCAGTGCTCCACGCTTTAGGTGTCCCCAGTACCCACCACCAGGCTCTCCCATCCCTCCACCCCCCTCCCTCCAAGTCCCTCAGTTTGTTTCTGTGTCCAAAGTCTCTGTTGTTTCGTTTCCCTCCCTAGATTACCCTAGTTCCCATTTGCTTTCCTTCTCCCACT